>PVKE010020479.1:0-27450 GCA_004027555.1 Craseonycteris thonglongyai | reverse complement strand
ATTATGATTCCTTGGTTAGAGACATGCAAACTCAGTCTTCCCATTAATGTTAAGGCAACAAAGTAAATTCTAAATCTGTCTTTATCTGTAGCTACTTTGAATTAATAAATATTGTTAATGATTATCCATGTCCTTTTAATTTCCCTGGACGTGAGTTTTTTGGCCCTTTAAATAATTATTGTTGTTGTTTTTTACATAGGTAGATAAGCCGTATATCTATATTTCAGTACGAGGTGTACTCAGCGAGCTATTGATAGATTAGCAAAAAGTAAGTCATATTATTCTTTCATGATAAATTTTCCTGGCCCCCAAAAAAACGTGAAAGTGAAATATTAAAATCAAATTACCAGCCATACTGTGCATTTTTATAACAGCTTTTTCATATTTACGAACAAATACTACAACAACTTATACATTGCAGTTGATAAAAAAATTAAATTGCATTATAAGTTAGTAAAAATCTATCTTGAAAAAGTGTTGGAAAATCGAATTTTTTAGGTACTGCATGTACGGAATGCTGCTATCAAAAGTTGGGTCTGGAAATTTATTTTCTTCATGAACCTATATCTCGAAAACTTAATAAGTGATTTAAAAAATAAAAAATAGTTTTGAACATATAGTTTACTTATCTACCCATACCTCGCTGGAATGCACCTTATACTGAAACACAGTATAAACATAGAATACATTTCACACCCCTTCTTCCCCCTTAGACTATGCCTATGACAACAAGTCGATCGTGACACACTTTTAAGATAAAAAGTAGATCTTATATACAGAAAAGTTGGACACCCCTGCTATACACAAATAGTCTACATGTCATGAATTCTGCCAAAATGCTAAATGTAAATCTGTGGCAAATTGTTGACAACCACTCTGCCCCTGCTTGGACAGCTGTGGATGACATCTGCATCAAATCATCCAAGAATTATTTACTTTTTAAATGTGCACTGACCAACTTCTAAGCCCAAAGGTAAAAATGTCACCTTTGTTCATTTCTCAAGAAATATATTTTTAAGATCCTGTGCTGACTATGAAAGGAAATGCTGTTCCTTGGGGTGTTATCTATAATTCCCTCTTCATTTCAGGCTTTCTGACAATCATCATTTCTTGCCCTCATTCCTAGTTATAGTATGAAGAGGAAAGCAATTCTATTGCCAAGCAAGCCACATTGGCCTTCCAGAGAATTTAAATTGATTGCTGAGTTTGTGCTCGTAAGCTATGTGATTTTGTAATTACCTCTTCATATTTCAAGAGCTGTGAGCTTCTTGGTCCAATGAGACTTTTTTATTGAGTCTTATACAGTTGACCTTTGAACAACACAGGTTTGAACTGCATGAGTCTATTTATGCACAAATTTTTTAAATAAATATATTGAAAAATGATTTGGATATCTCCTTACTACTACAAAATAATCACATTGATTACATTATGCTACCACAAAGCAATCATACTGCTCCTTCTTTGTTATCAATAATAAATATAATTTTCTTTTTCACATTATTTTTCATTTTTGATGTCTAGTGTTAGTAATCTATATAACATCTGCAGTGTTTTGTATTATATAAGATAATATTTATATAATTACTGACAGACTATTCAACTTATAAACAGATGTTGTAAACTTGCAGTATCAATAAAAATAGTATAGTAATGTAAATGTATTTTCTGTTATGATTTTAATAACATTTTTTCTCTAGCTTACTTTATTGTAACAATACAGTATGTAATACATATGACATACAAAATATGTATTGATTTTTTTATGTTACCAGTAGGGCTTCTGGTCAACAATAGGCTATTAGTAGTTAAGTATTTGGGGAGTCAAAAGTTATACATGGATTTTAGACTGAACAAAGGATCTGTTCTCCTAACCCCAGTGTTGGTCACATGTCAACTGTAATCTCATTACCTAGGATATGGCCCATGGGAAAAAAACAGTAAATACTTTCATATATATAAATTAAATAATTTTAACTCTTTGTCTACAGTTAAGACTTTTAAGTATCAATTTTTAATAAAGGCACAAATAAAATTAAAAACAAAACAATCTTGGTAAGGGAACTTTTCACAGATTTCTTATATTTCCACTCAATATCAAACTATCTGCCATATGTATGCTGTAATCATGGAGCAGTTATGTTGGAACTAGGGTGAAATTTTTTTGTTAAGACCTAGAAATAAGACTGGATATCATACATTTGGAGTCCATAGGTACTTCACCTAAAGAACCATCAACAATTAACCGGAAACCCCATGTCTTTTAGAAATACATCTGACCCATATAAGATAGAGAAAGGCCAGAGCAGCAGTTCTCAAAGTGTGCTCTAAGGAGTCCTGGGGACTCCTTGTCTCCTTCAAGGAATTCATAAAGTCAAAACTATCTATGTGGTAATACTAAGATATATGTGCCTTTTTCATTTTCATTCTCTATTGAATATTCAATGGAATTTCCCAGAGGCTACATAATTATCTAAAAAGGCTATTAAGATATTCTTTTTCTAAAGCTACATATCTGTGCAAGGCCATATCTTTATACACATCAACCGAAATAACATGTCATAGAAGATTGAATGCAGAGCAAACATGAGAACATACAGCTGTTTTCTATTACACAGTGCATTAAAGACATTTGCAAAAATGTAACACAATGCTAATGTCGCTCACTCATTTTTTTGTTTTGGAAAATATATTTTTCATAAAAGTAATTTTGACATAATAAATAATGTGTAATTATTTATTATTGTTGTTTTAACTTAATAAATAAATGAACATTTTCTCAGTTATTATCCACTTTAACACAAGCTCTTTGTGATCCTCCAATAATTTTTAAGTATGCAAAAGGGTCTTAAACCCAAAGAGTGAGAACCACCACGCTAGAACACAGTGAGTACAAATAGATACATGAGCTCCCAGACAATGAATAGCTGAAGAAGAAAAAGCAAGTAGATCCCCATTTCTAAACTGGCCAGAAGACTGCTAGAAATGCTGACCATGGTTCTTTATCCAATCAACTAATTACACACAGCTTTACAGAAGCTACATTTAAGTCTTACTTTGCTTTCTTATAAACCAAAACATTCATCAGCCCAGCCAAATATTTGCTAGCTCTTTCCAGTTGCATACAAATTGTTCTGTTTCATAAAATATTTACTCTAAAATGTCACACTTATAATTATTTCAAATGAGAATTTAGTTTTAATTTGAGAAGGTGGTTGGGTCTGTTGGCAGCCTGTACTGAGGTTCGAAGTGTGGTCACAAAACACAGATACCATTTCTGAGACTTGACGTCATCTGTGGGTTTTTGCAAAGAGAATGGGAAGACTGGTGCCCATCTCAGCCCTGAATCATCTTCCCAGGGCTATATTAGTTTGCTTAGCTTCACATGACTTTTTTAGATAATATGGGCTCATAATACCAGAACATTTTATATTAAATTGATCTCCTTTTGTACAATAATGTCACATTCATTTTAATAAAAAATGACTACAGAAGGGCATTGGCATGTGTGTAAATGTTTCTCAAATAGATATCTTGCAGTCTATTTCTTTCAACCACCTCTACCTTTGTTTCAGAGAAATTTCATCATTCCTAATTACTCTATACTGGTCTAGTTCCCAAGAGCTCAGAGCTAAGCCAAACAGATTGAAGATATACTTCTCCATGTCCCTGCAGTTTCTCTCCTGTCTTGCATCCTGCTTACAATCTCTTATCAAGTCCCACAACCTATGGAAAAATCTATTATTACTTGGGTGACCCAAACTTACCTAGACACCCTTTCAAAGGCATCCCACAGAAGGTTGATGGCAATGTGGTCTAATGACTGAAACAGCTAGACAAGAGCAGCTGGGCATTGCTGACTCTGAGAGTTTAGTTTTCTCTGTCTCAGTTCCCCACAGAGTGGGGAATACTTTGCTGTACTTCCATTTACCCCCAGTCATGTTAGAAGAATTTTGAGAGTTATGTAGCTTCTGAGCTCCTCCTTGTTAGCACTTTTTTTTTTTAAGATTTATTTTTATTGTTTTTGACAGAGAGAGAGAGAGAGAGAGAGAGAGAGAGAGATACAGAGACAGAGAGAAGAGGGAGGGCCCAGAGCAATCTCCGTAGTTGCACATCATTGGTTTTTCCACATAGTTTTATTCCACAGGTGGGTGCGGGGCTGCACAGGGCAGGAACTGGGCCAGGGTCTCACCCCGGTGAGAACCGAACTGGGGGCACTCCCCAGTTCAGCATATGGGTCCAGACGGGCCTGGGCCAGGATTCAATCCTTGGTCCCCAGGGCTGCAAAGTGAGCGCTTAACCCACTGAGCCATCCTGGCTTCCCCATTACTAGCACTCCTCTAATCTCATTTCAGTGAATCCTACCCATGCCCCAAGTAGCACTTCAGAATCGCTCTATTGCATAATTTCTCATGTGTGTACTGCTATTTGGGGCTTAAAATATACTGCCCTGTAATAGTCATTGAACTATAAATTCTCCAGAAATACCAGTAAGTTATTTTCCCCCCAAAGGCCTTGAGTTTCTTGAGAGCAGAGATTTTGTCTCATTTGTTTTTGACCACAGCGCCTGACAGAATGTCTTGTAGCTTGAAAGTATGCAATATATTCATATGCAAAAAAAAAATTGACCCAGCATTTATTTCATGCAAGCTATGTGCCAAGCACTGTCAGGTGCTTTTGCATATATTATCTAATTTAATGCTTGAACTTGAGATTTAAAATGATGACGGGACTTGTTCAAGGTAACACAGCAATCTGAGAGCAATAATAGTTGGGGCTGGCAGGTAGAGCTGTTTGTCTCTGAGCTAAGCTTTTTTCTATATTTTATCACACTGCCTCCCCAAATAAATACTTCTCAATCAATAGTTCTTTCTCCTCATCATCTTTATTTTCTTCCTCTTTCTAATCAATATCAGTCATTACCATGATGTAAAAACTTTAGTATATTTTCCTTTGAAAATAGAAAGATATTTGTACAAGATTATACCCCATTCTTATTACAGCTAGCTTGGGGCAATCGGTCATTTGACTCTCTCTACTAATATGATAGCCCAGTAACTTCAAAATGCCCTGAGAAGTCCTGGGAATTCAAAAGAGATGTTATTAGAGAGTGAAGGTAGAGGAAAAGAGAGGTTCTGACCTACCCATCTCTGCCTCTACTAAAGTGATTTTTTTTTCTTATATCTATTCTTAACACAGATTTTATTTGGAAGAAAGCCTTCTAAAGCTTCTTTTAAAATCTTGAAATCTGCTATAACCCTATCTCAGACCTTGGGTGCTATGCTGCTCTGGGCACCACTCTCAGAAAAGAGGTCAAAACATGGCTTCAGCATTGCTGGGTATCTCATGCTGCAGAGGCCAGAGAAGACACTGAACATTGATCTAGGAAGGACTGTCCCAGAGCCAGCCACATAGCTATGAAAGGCAGACTCGTTTCACCAACTTTATGATTTGAAAAATGACACAGAATTCTACACGCACTGAAATATCTCTTTTGATGGTTAGCTATGGCAATAACTGAATCCCTACTCACGAGGCCTGGGATTCCAGTAACTAGAAACCCCAGAGGTTCCATACATTAGAAAAAGAGCAATGCACTGAAGGATCCAACGACTGAGAGGCAAATCCTGCCTCAGTTGTTCATTTCTCTGTGCTCTTTGCCTGTCAGTGCAATGGAGATGACAATCCCTGCCTCCCATCTTTAGTAGAGTTTCAGTAAATATTTTCTGCCTAGATGGGTGAATGGATGGACAGGCAGATGGATGGACAGTTGGCTAGATATCCACCATGCATATGTAAAAATTTGACACATAACTATACCACTTACACTATAAGCAGAAGGCCATATTTAATGGCATAAAATAGCACAAAATTATCTTACGGTTTCATAGGTCACAAGTTAAAATGAGTCTCACTGAGTCAAAATCAAGGTGCAGGCAGAGCTGTGTTTTTTCTGTTGGCTGCTTCTTTCAGCTTCTAGAGGCTGCCCGTATTCTTCCCTCTTCTCTGTATAAGACCGTCATAGCATACTGGGCCTACTGGACAATTTGAAATAGGCTCCCCATCTCAGAATCCTTAACTGAATCACTTTCCTGAAAATTTTCTTTTGCAGTGGGACATAACATATTTACAGTTCCAGGAATTAGGAGTCGGACATCTTTGAGAGGGACATTATTTTGCCTATGACACTATAGGACATGACTGATTATATTGGAAGCAATACAAGGTAATTTAGAGAGTCTCAATAATGAATGACCATTAGAATCATCTGGGAGCTTTAAAGAAAGCCGGTGTCTAGGGACCACGGCCAATTACTAAAAAATTTTTTTTTAAGATTTATTTTATTGTTTTTGACAGAGACAGAGGCAGAGAGAAGGGAGAGGGCCCAGAGCAGTCTCCATAGTTGCACATCATCAGTTTTTGACATGGTCTTATTCTATGCTAGTGGGCAGGGGCTGTGCAGGGAGGGAACCAGGTCAAGGCCCTCCAGCATGGGAGGCACGCCCCCTCGAACCAGGGACCGAACCAGTGGGTGAGAGCCAAACTGGGGGCCTCTCACATGGGAATCACACCACATTTCATCATATAGATCTGCAATGGCTGGGGCCAGGATTCAATCCTCGGTCCCTGGTGCTGCAAAGTAAGTGTCTTAACTCTCTGAGCCATCCTGACTTCTCCACTATAATTTAATTTAATTGGACTACATGGGCCTGGCTATTGGTATTTTATAAAAGTACCCTAGATTTTTCTATACTAAAGCCAAGTTTGAGAGCCACATGGTATATTTAAGGAAGTGTATTTGGGTTATCACAAAAACTTAGGCCTGAGGATGTCTTCAGCCCCTGAGGTCACTCACTTTATCTTCCTAAACCTGAACGTTGTTATCTACAAAAAGGGCATGTGAGGATTAAATTATATCATATGTATACAGTTTTGTGTGTCTTGCCTGGAATATGTTAACTCCCCAATAAAAGGTAGCTATAATTATTAGTTTTATAGAGAAAGTCAAATTATATCCATAGGTTATAGCAAACATAAATATCAAAGGTGAATATCTAAGGATGTACCCCAAACTCACCCCTCTTGGTCCTACTTAAAGGAGTTTACGGTTCCAATCTAATTCTGCTTACATTGTCTATGAACCAATATATAGCTCGGGAGAGTCATTCATGTCTGCTATCCTTTCATTTGGTTCTGGGGATTGGCTGATTTCTCCTTGGATTTTGTCCTTTTACATCTATTCCCTTCATATTGCAGGGATGGGGCCTAAGGGCCAAACTAGCTTAGCATTTTGTTCAGACAGCTGGTCGTCTCCATTTCTCAGGCTGCAGGGTGGGATAAACTCAGTCCCAGTCCAACAAGGTTGCTAGTTCTATTTTAAGTCTGTCTTCGAGTAAGAGAGTATCAGCTCCTGTCCTCCAGAGACTCAGTTCACTGATCCTGGAACCATGAGTCCCAGATTCTTTCCATCAGCCCAGCCCCATCGTGGCCCATGAGGTGGAACATTCAAACAGAACTGACCCCAGTCCTTGTGCAGCAGCCATACCCTGTGTCACAGAGAGATGAGATGCTCTGCGTACTGCTACCACCAGAGAAAGCCCCTTTACGGTTCCACTTTCTTTTCATGCATTGCTGCAGATTAAAATGGGCAAAAAAAACGATTCTAATTTCATAGTCAGAAAAGGCTATTTAGCTAAAATCCTAAAGGAAGCCATTAATTATAGTACTATAGCTATTTATTTTTAATTTTTCTAGCTTCAAAAAACAAAATAGAAGGAAGATTATGTCATAGGTGAAGGATCTTGCTTTATTAGCTTCCTGAATCAGAAAAAAGAGAAAGAAAATTACATCAGAAAAATCTCATGAATTTTTTGTCTCATATTTTTTGGTGTTAACCTCTTTCTTTAGTCACTGGGGAATTAAGGGGAAATACTATATATAAAAAAAAAAAGACATTAACCTGGTGATTTAATATTAAAATCTGTGATTCTTTGTATTCATGAAATCTAGAGCCTGATGATTCTATTATACTTCTTCTTCCTTTAATTCTAAAAAGAGACAGACAGCACATTCCTATTGGTGACAGCATATCCAAAGTTAGCATGTCCATGGTATGGAATACTTGTGGAAATATTTCTGTGTTGTGTGACATAGAAGCAATGTTTGTGCTCATTTGTTTTTGATAAATTTTAGAAATGGGGAAAAAGCACAAGATATAGATATAGATATAGACATGGGTCTCAAACATCAATGAATCCAACACCAAGAATTTTGTCATATTTGTTTGAAGTCTGTTCTAATATAAAACAAATAAGTAATATATATTAAGTTGAAATCAGTCATCATTTCTGCTCAGTCCTATTTCCCACCACTGCTTATCAAAGACAATCTCTATCATGATTTTCCTATGGTTCTTTCAGGGATAATTCTTTATCTATCAACCAAGGTCAGTTCTGTTCATTCTAATCTGTGTGGCCAGAACCCCAAACTCCAGAAGATGGAGATAATTGTTGTTTCAGTTAAGAGTTAGTTACCCACTGCTGCTGAGTAAATATTTCACCTCATATTCTGATCTGGTCACTAGCCTTTCTGTGTGTGTCAAGAACAGACACAGCCTAAATGGCTAGCCCAAGCCTTCAGTTTCCTGGTTCCCACTTGTCCTTCTTGTGGTGAAAGGTTTTCTCCAGCAGAAGGTCATTCTTATTGGATTTAAGAGAAACAATCACCTGAAGAGAAACCAGGAGAATCTCAAGAGCTCTTGACCTCCATTTCATGGATTGCAAATCAAATGCCTCCTAGGACCAGGTGAAAGACTGTAATGAGCAGCACAGTTACAGCAAATTGTGGAGGTTTCAGGAAGCTCCACCTAATTGTTGCACTGAGAAATCAGACTTTTCAAAAAAAGCCACAAATTGAAATTGTGTGAAATCATTCTACTTTTTCTATTTTTCCGTTTTTTGCATTTAAAATTTTACATCTTTAGAAAAACTTTAACAACTGTTCAGCAAACAACTTTAATCCCTTCAGCTAGACTCAGCCAATTGTTAACATTTTGCCATATTATAAGTATGTGTATATAATTTCCTAAGTCGTTTGAAAGTGAATTGTACAAATCATACAATTCACCACAAAAAATTAAAACATGTATCGCTTTAAAATAAGGGCCTTCTCTAATCATACTATCATATCAGACACACGAAAAGTAACAATTTCTTGTGGAAGTCAGGATGGCTCAGCGGGTTAAGTGCTTGCTTTGCAGCCCTGGGGACTGAGGATCGAATCCCAGCCCCGGCCCATGCGGACCCATATGCTGAACTGCTGTGTGCTACCCATGCAGGAGGCCCCGGTTCAGTTCTTGCCCCCTGGTTTGGCCCCTGGCTCGAGGGGGCATGCATCCCATGCAGGAGGCTCCCAGCCCGGTTACCTCCCTGGGTGGCCTCCGCCCACCTGTGTGGAACAAAACCATGTCAGAAACTGAAATTCAACTATGGAGACTGCTCTGGGTCCTCCCCCTTCTCTCTGCCTCTGTCTCTGTCAAAAACAATAAAATAAATCTTAAGAAAAAAAAGTAACAATATTTTTATCAATTTAATTGCCCATACAAACATTTCTCCAATTGTCTCAAAATTATTTTATAATTTTTTTGGTTCAAACCAGGATCCAATCAAGATTTACATACTGCATTTTATTGTCACGTCTTTTGGGTACCTTCTTGTAGTTTTCAAAATTAATTTTAGTTGTTGTTAGTAAATATGGTTTACATGAATTTGTGTATGTGTGTGTACACACCCACACACTCACACATAGGCAACAAAAGCAGGTCCACAGGCCAGATTGATGCTGAGGTATGTACCAGTGCACCTACATGTAGTTCCTTAAAAGTCCTACTTTCAAATGCATAATCAGAATGGTCTTTGCCTCCACCTGTCTTCGTGCATTCACTTAGGCATGGGAAAATGACAGAGAAGGAGCATGCCTCCTTTTACTGCTGTTTCTTGAAGGCCTTAGCGCTGACACCATGCTAAGCGACAAGATGATTACGGTAGGTGAGTCCCTTGGGAGATGGAGCTACTCCCAGGTTTCCAGTGCTGGGCTATAGCATAAACCCAATCAATCTGGAATTGCACTTTGATATTGTATTATTATTCTGTGTGTGTGTGTGTCTGGTTGGACTTTAAAAAAAAAATTTTTTTTTTTTTTCAGTTAAAGTTGACGTTCAGTATTATTTTGTATTAGCCTCATGTGTACGGCATCGTGGTTAGACATTGATATAACTTATGCAGTGATCCCCTCGATTAGTCTAGTACCCACCTGACACTATACATAGTTGTTGCTACATTATTAACTATATTCCCTATTCTGTACTCTACATCTATGTGACTATTCTGTAACAGCCAATTTGTACTTCTTAATCTCTTCACCTTTCCCACTCAGTTTTCCAACCCCCATCCCCTCTGGCAACCATCAGTTCATTCTCTGTATCTATGAGTCTGTTTCTGTTTTGTTTGTTCGTTTATTTTGTTCTTTAGATTCCATATATAAGTGAGATTATATGGCATTTATCTTTCTCTGTCTGGCTTATTTCACTTAGCATAATACCTTTGAGGTTCATCCTTGTTGTAAATGGTATGGAATTGCACTTTTAAAAGCACCTCCAGTTATTCTTCTGAGCACTAAAGTTGGAGAACTACTATTCTAAAGAGACACAAATAATTTAATAATTGGGCCCTGCCCCTGGAAAGGTCTGGTGTAACTAAAAGTTAAAATGTTATCCCATGATAATAAGTACTCTGAGAATCTCAGGAGTGACAAAGAGGGCTTTGGAGTGGGAAAGGGGAACTCTGAGTGGAGTTTGAAAAAGAAAGTTGTGTTTACCAGGTGAAGAAAGAGGGTAAGACGGTATGAAAACAAAAGAAGTAGAAGCTATGCCACATGCACAGGCAGAGTAGGAAGCACTGATGAAGGAAAGCTTCATTTGCCGTGTTAAGGAGTTTAAGTTACATTTTTTCCTGAGAGTTTGGAGAGCCACAGAAGGGCCTCAAGCAAGCACGATCCAGCTGATCATAGGAAGGTCATGCTTGACAGCCCTGTGAAGAAAAGACTAGAGGCAGAACACTTACTTAAGAATCCATTGCAGTTTAAAAGGTATAAAGTTACGAAGGCAGTGCAGTGGGGTAGCAGGGCAAGTCGGATTCAAAAGATGCTTGGGAGATGGAAGCAACAGGACATTCTGGTGAAATGTGGACATGGAAGTCAGAGAAGGAGGTCTAAAGCTGATTATCAGCTCACGTTTCAGTGTGAGTGTGATTGTGGAGCCTGTTGGACATTCTGGTGAAAATGTCCCTTAGGTGATTACATAGTCAGGATGCAAGCAATAAGCAGAGCCTCAGAACTGAGCACCCGCACCCCAAAGAGGCAGTAGAGCTAGGGCCTAATGGTGTGAGGATACGAGCATTGGATCAGACAGAGGACTTGCCTGCACTGCATGTGAAGAGGGAAACTTGTAAACCCACTTGAGTGGGTGAAACCAACTAGTAGGGAACCTTGCGGTTTCATTGACATCCCGATGCCCTTTGCTTACTTCTAGTGCTGTGATTTTCCTCTCTCCACTCTTCAACAGTGATCTCCAAAATAGAGGGAATACACCAGGAGGAGGATTTAAGACAGTTTGTTGAACACAAAGAGAAATTGCTAGAAATATGTGTAGTATACTTTTTAAATCTTTTTTATATTTTGTTTGTATTTTATAATGGATGAAGTATATTCACAAAGTAATATATGCAATGTGTAGATGATAGAGATAGCTAGATAAAGCATTCACTAATAATACCCACATGTTGAAAGTACCTGCTCAAATATATTTTATTGCTACTTCGTTGCAAGGGAAAAGCTTGAGTGACCAGCCTCCTGCATGACCAAAACTCAGGAAAGTAGAGACTCAAAAAAAACAGAAGGTGGAAAGTGGGCACAGGTCATGTGCAGTCACTCCTCAAAGATTGCTGGCATCTTTCAAAAGGTTTTGCCTTTAATAGAGCCCTGCATAGCAGAACCCCTGGAACTTGTTCAAGTCCCTGTACCTTTTTATATTTTGAATGCATTTTTTTAGAATCTTAGAAGCTGAGAGTTAGAAAAAAATCTTTGATGTCAATCAACTAGTTTTCTGCTTCCCTGAGGAACAAGAAAGAGCAGGTTAAAAGAAGGTGGCCAGGATCAGAGGGAGGTCAGATAGAGGGAAGTCAGGAAAAGAAGCCTCTTTTCACACATTAACCTGGAGCTAGCCCTGCATTTTGCAGGTTATCGTGTTTCTCTGATTGGTATGCAAAAGTTTTGAGGGGAGGAAAGGAAAGTTGTCAAAAGTCAAAGAATATAAGCAGAACTCGTGTCTGGCCTGCTCTGCTATGTGATCTATTATCTCCTATCTGAGCAGTGTGTGGTTTCTGACAGCAGACAATAAACTCACTCTAGGAATACACACCTTTGGTGTCCTGTGGTTGAGACATGATCGGCTTAAAGACGAAGCTCCTGACAACTAGGCATAGATCAGCACGGAGAGCTTTCGGAAGGGAGTGGATTCGTTTGTGTTTCCTCTGCTGCTCCTTAGTCTGGAGCAGAGGTGAAGCTGGGCCTCTCCTGCCAAATGCTCTCTGTGCTGACTAAGCAAGCAGAGGATCGAAGCACACCACCATCTGTCTTCACACTACACCCAGGGCCTCGTAGGGATCAGGAATCCACCAGGTTTGTGCTGAAGCCTAACTTAAGGCCCAGCCATTTTCATTCCCAAACACATTCGTGATTTACCTTCTGGATAAGTCACTGGAGGCTTTATATCAAACCAGATCACCTCTCCCTGAAAGGTGGCTAGAGCTAGATGGGCCTTTGGTTTCAGGTTTCTTACTCGTTTAAGAACTAGGATATTAACTCTATCAAAATTTTAATTGAAATGAAATGTGTTATAATTGTTAAAGTGTAAGAACAATAATAAGTACAATACTTTAATTTAGAGAACAGAAAAGCAAGCCACTACTTGGCAGGCCACAGGTATAAACAGGTGTTTGCTACAGGTAGTAATTATACTGACCAGGTAGGAAAAGGGTAAGATTTCTCAGTCTGGAGTAAAGGTGAGTATGGGATGAGGCAGAGTAAAAGAATTTGTCTTGATTGTAACAACAGAAGTTCCAATATACTAAATAGATACTGATACTGGTTGTAATGAGTAAGCTGACTTCATTCTAACTCACTAATTTCCCTCCTATGGTAATTTATTTCCTTGTTGCACAGAATGGGAGAAGAAGGAACCTAGTATTGAAGTCCACAAAGAATAAGCTATTCATTGAGACCTTCATCATTTGCTTAGAGTTATTTTTTTTCCGGGGAAGGGGAGAGCCCTAAATATATAATAAAATATCCAGAAGCATTGAGGTGTTGGCTATGATTGTAAAGCAGATACAATATAAGATCTAATGTTTAATTTAAGAAACCTTTGAACTATTTTATTGCTTAGGTTACCTTGTAATGTATGGAAAGCTTTATTGAGTAGCTATAAATTTAATAAAAGTAGATATTCAAATAACAACCCATATTACATTATTGATTTCCTTTAATAACAATGCAAGTAATTGTTTTCAACTCTACCTTTTGTTAACACCATCTCAAGAAGAATTATATCTGAAGAAATATGTGCCCCTCATATTCTCTGTTCTTTCCTCTAAATTAATTTAAAAAAATACTACTGCATAAAAGTCTTGCATTAATTTGTTGGTTCAGAAAATTGGTTGCATACAATAAAACAGGCTTACCCTAAAAACAATGCTTTAGCTTTTGCATTTATTGATTATAAGCCAATAACATAGAGAGACACGGGAAGAACTAAACGAAAGTTTTATCCTCATTATCATGCTATTGTTATCAAATAATACATATTGCACAAACTTCCCTTTGTGAGAAAAGATTTTATGAAAATAGAAAAAAAAATGAGTGTTTAATATGTAATAATAACAATTCAAGATAAAATATATCTGGGAAAGTATCTACACTTACATTTATTTCAGGAACATATCATTATGTTACTAAACTCACCTCCTGGCTTTTGATTTGTTTTTATTAAATCTTCAAACTTTTTTAGACACTATCAGGGAGCAATGCTACCATCCAACTCAAACACTCACTTTTTTAAATATAATGTTTGTAAATGTGTAAATTTCTTCTCTCCCCTTTGAAATGTAAAATGCAGTTCTACTCCCCCACCCCCGAGGTATAAATTGCTGGACTCACCTTTTCCTGCAATAAATATATAAGGAAAAGCAACTGCCCCATATACCAGGAAGCTACCCTCAGCCTGTAAGAAACTAATTCATTCAACAATGTTTATAAAATGCCTTTACTGTGCCAGGCACTGTAGTAGGAGCTTGAAATCAAAGACAAATAAGCTGCAGCCCCCACCTTAAAAAGTTCACACTCTAGACTTGTCTCTAGCAACTAAAAGGTACTACAGAAGCTGGAGGAAGGATGCCTTACCTGGTCTTGAGGGACTGAGTTCCGAAGGAGGCAATGTGTACCCTGGGCTTTGGGGTGCAAATAGGAGCTAATCTGGTGGGGGAGGGGGAAGAGTGGAGGTCCATTTCATGAAGGTATGGCAAGTTATGGTTTGGAGGGGTTTTGTCTTATTTTCTCATCAGAGGGAGGTTGATGGGAGAGAGAAAAAACATACAACTGACTTTAAAGAGTTAATAATTCTCTTTCTCCCTTCTTTCCCTCTCTTGTAACCATCCAACAAAATCCAGGGATGGTAGAGTCTCTCCCTGGTGCCAGGACCCAGGCTCCCTTCTTCTGGCTCTGCCATCCCTAGAGCATCACCCTAGTCGCCAACGCACTAGATGGCTCAGGCCCACATAGCAGTCCAGCCAGCAGCAGGGAGAAAGCACTATCCAGAAGTTACAGAAATCTCTCCTGCTTTGATCTATTGGCCAAAATGTAATCACATGTCCACTTTGAGTGGAAAGAGGGGCTAGAAAACATCCCATTCTGTTTATTTGTGTGGCTGGCTCAAAAGCAAGAATTCTCTTACTCTAGAACAGCAAACTTTCTCTGCAATGGGCCAGATAGTACATATTTTAGGCTACATGCAGTCCTTGTCATGCATTGTTATTCTTTGTTTCTTGTTTTTTGTTTTTTACAATTCTATAAAAATGTAAAAACCATTCTTAGCTTGAAGGCTGTGCAAAACAAGCCATAGGCCAGATGGGGCACATGGGCCATAGTTTGCCAACCCCCACTATGGACAAAAGGAAGGTTATACCGAGGGAAAGAAGAGTGGCCACATCTCTGGCATGACCTTCACAAGATTATAAACCACTGAGAGGAAGAGCCTTGTCTTGCTCACCTTTCTAGTCTCAGCATTGTGTGTGGCCCATACAGTGAGTGCTTAATGTTTATGATGGATGCAAGGAAGGGAGGGAGGGGGGAGGGAGGGAGGAAAGGGGGAAGGAAGGAAGGAAGAAAGGAAGGAAGGAAGGAAGGAAGGAAGGAAGGAAGGAAGGAAGGAATTTACAGACCCTTATCTTTCTTTCTTAAAATCCCACTTTGTTCCAATGGTACTCTTAACATGGATTTTCATCTGAATACTCCATTGTCTCCAGAATAGTCCACATGCAAAGTAGGCCTCCTTAATTGATAGGCCCCCTCCTTGACCGCCACTGCAGGTGGACAACCCTGGATGTACAAATAGAACCAAAGTCCTTGTAGTTTTCTGGCCTGAATTACCTAATAACAGTCCAGATGGAGAACCTTGTTTGGTTTTTGCCCTTTTAAATACCACATGCTTGATGGGAATGTCAGCAGAAGTACCCAGGCTGAATAGACACTTTTTAGTTCCCTTTTCTCCTTCTTACTCAATATCCTGTGGACATAATAGCACTTTCCTTGTCTAAGTCAGCCTAGTGGGGGGTTGAGGGAAGGCTCACTAGACCATCCTGTGGGCATTCCCCTTCAGGCACCAGAAAATCCCACAGTTCTTGGACTCTGTATGACAAGCAGACACAACAGCCAAAGCAAGAGAGGGTGCCCAGCCCCAGGAAGAGCCATTCAGTGAGGCCCCACTCCAACCTCATCCTGCAGCAGTCAGGTAACAGCTACGCCCAGGTTTCTTCTTTCAAATAAATGCAATATTTTTATGTCAGGAAGAGGTGCCACCTCCACATTCTGGCATCACAGACTGTGCTAGCTGGAATAACTGAAAGAAAGGCAGGTTTTGTTGGAAAAGAACAGAAGAGATAGACATCGGACACCAAAACTCAGATTCATTGTAGCCAGAGGTGCGATAAGAGGATTTTTTAAAGTATCTGCCATTTGCTGTTTTGTAACTGGACCAGGCCTGCCATGTGTTTCTGCTCCAACCTCTGGTGCCGCTGGTATGAAACAGTCTTGCAATAAAACTAGAAACATAATCCTAGTGGGCACAGACCGTTTATTTTCTCCTTGCTCCTGATAAGAGTGTGCCCATCCTTTTGATGAGGAGCAAATTTCAGTTTCCTCAAAAACTTCAGATCTGGCGGGGGGTGGGGATTCATTTAAATTTCTAAACAGAGTAGGGAAAGGGGGCAAGCTGTTGTCAACCCTTCTTCTCAGAAGGAAGCCTCACAAGCCAGGCCAAACAATGGCAACCAGCTACGAATCACTAGAGAGATCTTTCAGAGCAGCGGTAATCCCAGAATCTGGTTAGAACCGTTGGCCCTCTTGTGTAAATTGCTGCCTCTTCTGAAGAATTCACAGGTGTTTTGTTTGGTTTTGTTTGCCCTCTTTTAACTAAACTTGTAGTGGGGTAATTAAAAGAAGAGCCTGGGCCTCTTACTCTGCCTCCTATCAGCTGTGTGACTTTGGGTGAGCCACTTTACCTCTCTGTGCCTCAATTTTCTCCTCTAAAACAATGAGAAGAATAATAGTCGTAGCCTCACAGGGCTTACTGTTGTAAGTAAAGCATTTTATATATTTAGTGTGCTACTATGTAATAATAGATCGTTAATATTTGCCATTGTAAATATTTTGTCACTGGATAGAAATTATTCTGTGTAGGAAAATAGATGGGTTTAGCAACACAAGGCAAAGGGGTGGCTGTACTTTTCTGTCCATACTGACATGTTGTCGGGAAAGGTTTTACGAATCACAGCCTGTGCACATACAAGGCCAGCGTACACTTCACTCTACTGCTCCCCAAAAATTAATGTTAAATGATGGGGTAAAGGGGAGGAGGAGGCGGATGTTCTTCCCAATAAAACCGCGTCTTCAAAAATGCTCTATTAAAGGTTATTGTGAATATTAAAGAAAATGTGGAATATTCAAGGGACACCCTGGAGAAGTTAGCCTTCTGTTCCAAAAAAAAACAAACAAAAAAACATAAAGAAAGAAAAGAAAAAGGCTGGGAAGGATTTCATTTTTCTTGGGAAATTATTTTAAAGGCCCGAATCCATGATCCCTGGCTGTCCCTAGTTCCATCCATATGTTTAAGAACCACTGGGCTTCAAATGCTCCCCAGCTCCTGACGAAATCCAGATGCCCTTTCCCCGGACTCAGAACTCCGGAAAGCTGGTTTGTGGGGGTCTACGCCCTGGAAAGTTAAGGCTCCCCTCATCGGGCAGTAACACTGACACCTAGTGGTCAGAAAGCTTAGCGCAGGCGACTGCCTTAGAGCTTTTTCTAACCTTATTGTGCCTTAAAAAAAATCATGTTTTCCTCTACTGTTATCCCACGTGAACTAGAAGGAGAGGTCAGGGGAAGTATAGTATTTCATTTGTCTGAGGTGTTATCATGGACTGCTTGATATCATTGGTGATGATTTGTGAGAACAAGAAAGAGGGGAGACGAAGGTGGCTCACTCACAAGGTTTGAGCTGCGGTCCCTGGGGTTGTGGTTAAGACTGCGGCTCCAGAGTTAAGATCTGAGTTTGAGTAGCGCTCTAACACTCATTAGCTGTGTGGGTGCTGGGTGAATTACTGAACTGCCCCATGCTTTGTTTTGTTTATCTGTAAAGTAAGAATAATAATAATTTCTTCATGGTTTGTTATGAACTCCTAGCACAGAAGACAATTCACAACGTTGTCTGTTATTGTTGTGACTGTGTTTAACAACAAGTTGCTGTAGAAGCTGTGACCACACAAGTCAGGCAGCACACAGAACAGTGGGCAGCCCAGTGGATGTGCAAGTAGGAGATTCTGGTTCTGCCAGCAAGTAACTATATGACTGGACAGACCTCTTACCCTGTTCCTTATAAAATGAAGAACTTGGAGAAGCTGGGATGGCTCAGTGGGTTAAGCGCTCACTTTGCAACCCTGGGGACCGAGGATCGAATCCTGGCCGTGGGCCCTGCAGATCCATATGCTGAACTGGGGAGTGCCCCCAGTTCAGTTCTCACCGGGGTGAGACCCAGGCCCAGTTTCTGCCCTGTGCAGTTCTGCCCACCTGTGGAATGAAACTATGTGGAAAAACCAATGATGTGCAACTATGGAGACTGTTCTGGGCCCTCCCCCTTCTCTCTGTCTCTGTATCTCTCTCTCTCTCTCTCTCTGTCAAAAACAATAAAAATAAATCTTTAAAATAACTTGAATTCACTTATATTTAGAGATTTTTTTCTTTCTCAAACACTGTGATTCTAAGATAAGGCTTCCAATTAAAGGCCCATTTTATTGTTTGTAGTTTGTTTGTTAGTTTGTTTGTTTGTTTTTTGACAGAGAGAGACAGACAGAGAGACAGAGAATGGGGAGGGCCCAGAGCAGTCTCCATAGTTGACAGCATTAATTTTCCATATAGTTTCACTCCACAGGTGGGCTCAGGGCTGCGCAGGGCAGGAACTAGGCCGGGAGCCTCCCACATAGGCCCCAGCAAGAACTGAACTGGGGGCACACCCCAGTTCAGCATGTGGGTCCGCCTGGGTCCAGCCCAGGAGTCAATCCTCAGGCTCCAGCGCTGTAAAGTGAGTGCATAACCCTCCCTCTGAGCCATCCCAGCTTCCCCGTAAAGGCTCATTTTAATTGCCTTTCTTTTTATCAAAGCCCAGGGTCCAGCATGTCCAGGCATTTACTTCTATAGTTGCTGACTGATAAGAAGTGGATGTTAGAATCATCTATATATCAACTATTAGGAATAAACCAAGTACATGTTTGGGCAGGGACGAGAATCCAATGGCAAGTCCTAGAAGCTAAAGAATATTCCCGCCTCAGAAGCTGGTCTGGGGTTTCTCTGGTAGATTTGGAGAGTTCAGGGCTCATCCTGTTGGTCTGCCTCTGCTAATCATCCTCCATCAATGGACAGAAAACCAGCAAAACCATTGAGCTGTAGAAATGCAATGTATGCTTATTACTAATAATATTGCCAAGTCTGTACTATGGATGTTGGGCAAATTGGTACCTGACCTTGCTTTAAATTGAGAGCAGGTTAAATGCCACCAAAGTTCACCTATTGCATGTGACTAATTCCCATCCCCACTTTGTCCTTCCAAGCCAGGGACAGTCCCAGCAGAGTGGCTCAGAAAAGGTAAATCATGCAATAAGACTTTCTGCTCTTTATCCTAAACCTCCTCTAGGCAGGCCCTTTGGACATTCATAGAAACACAACACAAAGGCATTTTAAACTTTTGTGAGAGCAGGTTTATTCGTTTCCTGAGGCTGCTGTAATGAATTCCCACAAACCAGGTGTTTGACAACAGAAATTTATTCTCTCACAGGTCTGGAGACCAGAATTCTGAACTCTAGGTGCTGACAGGGTCAGTCTGTCTCCAAATACTTTACAGGAGAATCCATTTCTTGCTTCTTCCAGCTTCTGGTAGGTCCAGGCACTTTGGCTTGTGGCTGCAACACTCTAATCTCTGTCTTTGTCTTCACGTGGCTTTCTTCTCCTCTCTTATCTACTCATCTTCTGTATCTTAAAGGAACACTTGTCATCAGATTTGGGGACACCTGGGGTAACCCAGGATGACCTCATCACGTGATTCTTAATTACATCAGCAAAAATCCTTTTCCCAAGTAAGGTCACAGATTCTGAGATGTGGGCTTATCTTGTGGGGGAACTACCATTGAACCCACTTAAAAAGACAAGCAGACAACACCTGTACCCCAATCACATTTACCCATGCTGAATCAGGGTAGCCATGCAAGCAAGGTACCTCAATCTTTGCAATTAAATTTCTACAACTCTTTTAACAGGAGTTGATCAATAAAGATGTGAGGATCAGAGCAAGAGAGATCCCCAACCCCAATGATTTTTAATCAATTTTGTGCCTGAATATGCCATAGAATTCCACACGCTTCCATTTATAGCCATGATTGCCTGGGCAGGTGATGTACACCCCCTCAAACCCGGGGCCAAACTGGGGGAAAGGGGGCAAGAACCGAATTCATGCGAAGCACATCCCAGTTTAGTGCATGGGTCCACACTGGCTGGGGCCAGGATTCAATC
Organism: Craseonycteris thonglongyai; assembly: GCA_004027555.1. Classification (NCBI taxonomy): domain Eukaryota; kingdom Metazoa; phylum Chordata; class Mammalia; order Chiroptera; family Craseonycteridae; genus Craseonycteris; species Craseonycteris thonglongyai. The sequence goes on along the minus strand of PVKE010020479.1, from coordinate 7,008 downwards.
TTCAGTCCCAGGGGCTGCAAAGTGAGTGCTAAACCCACTGAACGGTCCCAGCTTCCCTTGTGTTACTCATTTTTAGGTGTTCAGTTCTGTGATCTTAAATACCTTAACATTATACAATCATTTACCACCATGAAGCTCCAGAATGTTTTCATTTTGCCCACCTGGATCTCAATACCAATTAAACACCAACTCCCCATTTCCTTCTCCTCTTAGTCCCTGGCACCAACCATTTTACTTTCTGTCTCTATGAATTTGACTACTCTAGCTACCTCAGATAAGGGAAATCACACAATGTTAATTCATTTATGATTGATTTATTTTACTTAGCATCAACTTTGCCCCCAGGGTTCATCCTTGTTATGGAATTTCCTTCCTTTTTACGAATGAATAATATTCCATGCTATGTCTATATTATAACACATTCTGCTTATTCATACTTCCATTGATGACACTTGGGCTTCTTCTACCTTTTGTCTACTGAGAATAATGTTGCTATAAACATGGGTGTACAAATATTGAGTCCCTGTTACTTTGGGGTATATTCTCAGAAGTGGAATTGCTGGAATATATGGTAATTCTATTTTTAATTTATTACATTAAAAAATCAAATTTATTCTTTTTAACCACCACATTGTTTTCCATGCAGGCTGTGCCATTTTATATTTCCACCACAATGCACATGGTTCAATTTTTTCCCATCCTCTCCAACACTTGTTTTCTATTTTTAGATAATAGTCATCCTAATGGGTGTGCAATGGTATCTCGTTGTGGTTAAATTTTTTAATTTAAGGAAAAACTTATTTTAAAACAGTAGGTGAATCTCTTTGTCATATTTTTTTTATATCTTTTTATATTTATAGAGAGTAATTATTTTATCTTCAGTGCATATTTATTTCTATTTTACTTTTGACAGATAGAGAGAGAGACAGAGACAGAGACAGCCAGAGAACCGAACTGTGGGAACTCCCCAGTCCAGCATGTGGGTCCTGCCTGGGCCGAAGCCGGGATTCGATCCTCGGTCCTCGTGGCCTCAAAGCGAGCGCTCAACCCGCTGAGCCGTCCCGGCTTTCCCCTCTTTGTCATATTTTTACTCTTAGAAAAGAACCATGTAGCATTTAGAAAATTATAGAACAGGAAGGGATTTTTGGTTTGTTTCATTTTTTAGTTCTGTTCTTTGAATTTACCATATATGTAAATTTTGTTTTAAAATGTGATTGTTGGTTCTAATAGAATTAGCAATAGGTGTATAATACCAAACTCCAGAATTTTTTGCTAACTGTACAAGCATACCTAATTTGAGAAAGAAAATGTTGAGGTCATTTGTCCCAGGAATAACTGATTTTAATAAAGCCTAGACTTTAAACTAGACAGTGGCAAAGTGCCAAATACTGGAACTACCACATAAACAAGGAGTGACCAGTGCTCTCAGAAGAAAATGAAGGAATGCATGAATGCACAGATAAGTGAAAACTCAGAGTAACTGAGCCCAGGAAGCAAAGGTTAAGGAGCGTGGGAAAATAGGGTGGCTAGGAATAAGGAACAGGATACACATCATGAACAGCTTGAAATTTCAAACATCACACTTTTTTAATGAGAAAAGGTGCAACTTACAGTAAAGAGTCCCGTGATGACAAAGGTAAGAGAAATTGCTCATCTCTTGGCAGAGTCTCGTTGCCTTGACTCGTAAAAGGGAAAAAGTGAAGTTAAGATGTGTAAGGTGATTATACTTTTTAATCCTGGTTGCTCAATACTGACTGCATTTTCTTCAAAATATAAGAGGAGAAGAGATGAAATGAGCATGGAGGTGGGTGGAAGTTTCACATTCTCATATTCTGTGGAGAATATTCTGAGGTTTCAAAATATTATGCATCTCTGTTTGTGGAATCTTCCATAACCCTCCATTTCTAATGTCTAGTTTTTACCTTCCTCAAGTCAAGCTCTGGGTCCCGCACTGACTAGCAGCTGCCACCTGTCTTGATCCGTTTGTTGGTCTTCCTCTTCTAAGCCGTTCTCTTCACACAGAGCTTTGCTCAAGCTGGGAAGGAAGTCTCTAGAAAACCCCACAGATGGCTTCATACTCCCACCCCTACCCCACTCCATTGTAGACCATTCACTTTCAGTTTCTTACTTCTTGTCAAGTTCAGAAAAGGAATTCCTTTCTCAGCCTTGTGTGTCTGTGTGTGTGTGTGTATGTGTGTATTTATGTGTGTTCAGAGGCACGTAGAGTCTGAGAAAAAAAGGCAACATAAAATTTCTATTTTATTTTTTTCTGTGATAAACGGTGTCTTTCTCAGTCATCAAAATTTTTACTTCAAATTTCATGGATTTTTAAAGATTTATTTTTATTGGTTTTTGACAGAGAGAGAGAGAAGACAGACAGAGACAGAGAGAAGGGGGAGGGCCCAGAGCAGTCTCCATAGTTGACATTAGTTTTCCATATAGTTTCACTCCACAGGTGGGCGCAGGGCTGCGCAGGGCAGGAACTGGGCCGGGAACCTCCCACATAGGCCCCGGCAAGAACTGGACTTGGGGCACACCCCAGTTCAGTATATGGGTCCACATAGGCCAGAGCCCGGATTTGATCCCTGGTTTCCCGGGGTGCAAAGCGAGCGCTTAACCCCCTGAGCCATCCCAGGTTTCCCCAAATTTTATGCATTTTTAGCAAAGCAAGTTCTCTTTTGCTGACTTATACTATTGATACATGAAAATATATTAACCACAAGATATAGTAGATGAAATTCAGATTTCTTTGATGTGACAAAGTTGGAAGCACAGGAAAATTGAAAGGACTTATATTATAGTGCACATGCATTAAATATTATCCTAAAATCCAAATAAGCTCTTAAAATCAAAAACACTTTTCAGTTATTTCTATGTTCATTAGTCAGAACATAAATTTCTCAGAGACTTTCCTCTAATTTGATATATTTAGCTAATGCAAACTGAGTGAATCACATCCTAAGCAAATGTAAGCTACTGGTAAATTTGCTATAAAAACAAAAATAAGTTGCTTCAAGACTGTTATTCTATTTATACCATCTACATCCAACTCTACATTCTCTACATACTAGCACCATTACATCAGCATCAAGAAGCCAAAAAATTATACAAGGACAAGCTTCAGAAACATATACAAAGTCATATTTAACTTCCTCATCCATTTATGCATAAGCTCTCAGAAGCCATGACAAAGTCAAAACTGTATTTGTACAGACACTATTTGGTAAGATAATCAGGAAGAAAATATAATTTGTATTTATAAGAATTTATAATTTGTATAAAGAATTTATAAGAATTTTTATAAGAATTTTTTATAAGAAATTTATAAGAATTTATAATTTGTATAAAGCTGGTGATTTTCAAGCTCCTGGTCTTTAAAAACAGAAGGTACACAAAAGCCTAACTAATCAATATACCTAAGAGTTCAAGGTGGCACAGTATTTGTGAGGTGGGCTGTCACTATGTAAGCTTTACCTCTTGCTGAACTAACTATATTGCTTCTTCTACTTCAACTCACTCTAGAAAAGAAAATTCAGTAGAAACAAGGAGTCACAGAAGCAGGTGCCTGAGATAACCCAAGGGGAAATGTTGGTACATAATGATCTCTGCAGACATTTTCTGTGGAGGAACTCGGCCCAGCCTCTCAAGTGGAAGTGGCCAAGCTCTCCTGTGTGGAGGGAAGCCACATACACACAGCTCTCAGAGAGCCCTCACTCATGCCTGATGTTTTCTTCTTTACTACATTACATTTCACAGCAGAAGCCTGGCTGCTAGGGTTGTCTACAGTGCCATCTTCACCTTCCCCAGTCACTGAAAAAACGTCAGTGTTTGTCACAATCAGGGCCACCACCACAGCTTCCGCCAATCGCTCCTCCTACTTGTGCCCTTGCCCAGTCTGCAGCATTCTGCTCCTGCCCAGGAACTCAATTTGTGGTGAGAAGTATGTTCCCACATCCTGTTGAAGAGGGGCCTGGTGCTCTCACCAGCCTCAAAGGAACAGCCAACTGAAATCTGTCACAGCCCACTGGTGATAAAGTAAAGATTCTGTTAGATGGAGAGTTCTTAAAAGTAGATTCGTGACTGGGGTTCAACACTTTTTAAGTGAAGGAAATCATTTCCCTAACTACTATCTGTGGGATCAATCATGGAGAAATTCAAGTAAGGTCAGTCCATCAGATACTTTGTTTAATATATATTATGGAAAAAATGTACAGCATTAGGGGAAGGGTTTTGTCACATGTTCATTTCAGCCAACTTCCATTAACTCTAGCTTTACAACTAAAAGCAACTACAGTGGCTTTATTATGTATTTCTAACAATAAAGAGTTTTAAGAAAGTTTATTTTCAAATTAAAATAATTCCCTTTTCCAAGTTTGCTGAGTATAACAAATTAAGTCTCTTAAAAGAAAAAAGACAACTGTGTGTGTGGGGGGGGGGGGGTGTCAGGGGGCTTGATTATGAAGAACATAGCTGTTATTTTCTTTAATCCAAGCAATATAAACCAGTGAGGCTAAATGCTATTGCCCTATGAAAGTTTGGACTGCTTGAGTCTATTAAAATTTTTCACCAGCCTCTTTTCTACCTCAAGGATGGTAAATTTATCTGGCTTACAACAGAACTCTCTATCATCTCAGTCTTTTCATTGTGCCTTTCAGGTCAATCCTTGACAGAGTGGATTCTAAACCTGAGTAACATGAGCCACCTCCCCGCCACAACACTTCTCACCTCCTTCTTTTCCTCTTCTAACACCTGATTAGAATCTCCAAAGCCTTGTGCAAGACGAGAGCTGGCTTCCTAGAATATATATATATATATATATATATATATATATATATATATATATATATATATACACACACACACACACACATAAATATATATATGTATATATATACATATATATATACATATATATATATTTTTTTTTTTAACAATACACCTTATTGCAACCCCATGTTATCATCCCCTGAGGCTACTATTCCTGGGGTCCTTCTCTGGGCAATGGTGGCAGTGGTAGAAACTAATTTTGTTCCATGAAAAGAACATTGCAGACCAAAAAAATCATGGGTAATGACATGTTATTTCAACATAGCACTTCTAAAAAGCCCAAACACAGAAAAACTGATTAATGGTAAAAGAAAAAGAAATAAAAAAAGAAAAAATGGAAGGAAGGAAGGAAGGAAGGAAAGAAAGGAAAGTAAGATATCCACCAATTTCTATAAACTATTGTTATTTACTGTCTCCCTTTCAATTAAAAGCATTATATGCTATCAAGCGAAATCAGTGTCTTTTCTTTTTTCCATGGGTTTATCTAGGGAATGTCAAATTAACTAAAAAAAACCTCTGAAAGTTTTAACTAGAAATAAATGATACTTATTCAAGGGTCTTATAGTTTTCAAACTGAGAATACAGCTAGGAGAAAAATAAGAAGTGTTCCGAAGAAGAAAGAAAAGTTGAGTCCTTAACTATAAAAAGTGCATTCTGGAGAATTGTCAGTCATGCCTTCCTAGGTGTAAGATTGGTCCAAGACAGTTGTCAGTCAACTATCAGACAGTGTGGATGATGGACACCAGGTGGTGTAGAAGATGGGCGCCAGAAGGTCTGGCCACGTCTGGGAGTTTAGATAATGGACGTCAGGTGGCTGGATACATGAGTCCTTCAGGAAGTAGTCAGGTGGCCTGGATATGTGAGTCCTTCAGGGGTAAGCAGATGGCTATCTGGAGGTCTGGCATGTGTCCAGATGTAAATCCAGATATTGACCCAGGACTGGAAAGTTCAGAAAGTTTCAGTTCCCAGGTTAGTCAGAACAAGAATAGAGTCTTTCCTTCATAATCTTAATAGTTTTAGCTCTTGGGCTAAAGTGACTCCATTTTGTGTATGAATATTCCTTATCTTCATTTTTTCTCACTAAAAATAACAGCATCCATAAAAGTGGTTCATCCTCCTCATAGTCTAATTGCAAAGGTAACACAAACACAACTTAAAGACATAAATTCTGGCTTCTCAACCTCAGTATTGTTTGGACGGATAATTCCTTACTGTGGGAAGCTGTCCTGTGCATTGTAGGATGTTTAGCAGAATCCCTGGCCTCTATTCACTAGATGTCCAGAGCACTCCCTCAGTGAATCATTTAAGTCAAAGATGTCTCCAGACATTGTCAAGATTGCCCCTGGTTGAGAACCACAGGATTAGTCTAATATTCAAGATATGCTAAAAAGCATAGGGGATGCTGAGATAGCTCAGCGGTTGAACTCTTGCCTCGCAATCACAAGGCTCAGGATTGGATTCCAGGCCCCAACCCCAGCCCATGCAAATCTATATGCTTAACTGTGGCTCACCTGGTAACTGCCAGGATGGCAGCAAAGATTCTTGCCTCCCATTCAGGAGGACCCCGGTTCAGCTCCCACCCTGCAGCCCCTCATCCACTGGTGTGGAATGAAACCATGTCACAACTAATGATTTACAACTACGGAGATGTTCTGGGCCCTTTCCCTTTCTCTTTCTCTCTGCTTCTCTCTCACCTTCTCTCAAACAGTAAAAATAAAAATCATTTTTAAAAGGCATAAATACTTTAAAAATCAATCCAAAACCTTGTTATCAAAAATACTGATAGAACATTTTTAATTTTTCATATGAAAATATGTTGACAAATTAGCTGTAAAAGGAAACACTTTCTTTTTTTTCTCTCTCTTTTTTTTTTTATTTTTTATTGTTAAATATAATAGGGTGGCATTGGTTGGTAACAATTAGATAGTTTCCAGATGTACAAGTCCTCATCACATCATTCATGCATCGCACCATGTGCCCACCAACCAGAATCAGCTTCCCTTCCATCACCATACACCCGGTGCCCTCTCCCACCTCCCACTACTACTTTCCCTCTCCCCTCCTCCCCCCTCTCCAGGTAACCAACAAACCATTGAGAGTGTCCATAATGCTGGTGCCCTCTCCCACCTCCCCTCCCTCTCTCCCTCCCCCCTCCTCCCCTTCCCTCAGGCAATCACCAAG
>PVKE010020478.1:0-27449 GCA_004027555.1 Craseonycteris thonglongyai | reverse complement strand
TCAGTGCATAGTTATTTCTATTTTACTTTTTGACAGATAGAGAGAGAGACAGAGACAGAGACAGCTAGAGAACCGAACTGTGGGAACTCCCCAGTTCAGCACGTGGGTCCTGCCTGGGCCGGAGCCGGGATTCGATCCTCGGTCCTCATGGCCTCAAAGCGAGCGCTCAACCCGCTGAGCCGTCCCGGCTTTCCCCAGCCGAGCGTTTTTAAACTATATTCAGAATCGTGTTTACTTATGGAGACTGGTTGATTTATTAATTGAATGATATATACAGCGTTTTTGTTTGTTTTTTCCCCATGCTGTAAATATTGGTTAAAAAGTGAATTATCTAAACCTCTCAGCTTTTTTCTCCTTGATAGTCGTATATTAGCTAATCAGGTAGTTAGAGAAAAATCAAAATGAGATGAAATGTAATGCAGTTAATTTTCCTTTTTAGTATCCTAAGGGGGTACTGTAAAAGGGGTTTTGAGGGAGATTTATAATAACGGTGTATGTGAGGTTTAGGAATGTTGTTTTAAGTCTGACTTTAATTTTTGCTGTTGATGTTACTAATTAGATATTGATAATTCTGTAATGTATTTGCTGTAGTATACATTAACATTTAGAGATTATTTCTGTAATATGTTTGCTGTGTTGTTAAGTAATGTTTATTCAATTGTGCATTAAAATACTAAATGATGTAAATACATAATTTACTTAATGTATTTTATTACATAATTATTTTTAATATAATAATGTATATAAAATAATTTTATTGATCGCTAACAATGTGCCAACCACTGTACTGATCAGTTTGCTTTTCAGTATTTTCTTTAATCCTTACAATGAAGTAGCTGACATTTTAATTTCCCAGGCCAAAAATAAAAACAAAAACCAACGAGCTTTAGTGAAATCAAGTACGGTAACCTGCCTAAGGCACATTCACTAAATGGCAAAACTAGAGTTTAAACCTGAATCTTTTTGACCCTAGAACCATTCTTACTGATATTCCCCCCCCCCCTTTTTTAAATGGAAATAATTAGATGAAGAGGGCATAGGCCTAGCCCTCCAAAAAGCTAGCAGTTTGGGGGGTGGGGGTGGGGCGGTGTCACAGAACATTTTACTAGGGTGAAAATTCAGGGCTGAGCTAGGGGGAGATATGAAAATCAAGGCACTGTGGGAGCATAGAGAAGTATTTAACTGCCTCTCAGTATGAGAGTTAACTGCCCCTGAAGGTGAGAGTGCTCCCCACAGAAGATAATAATTCCATTTAGTGTCAAAGGATGGTTAAACTGGGTGGAGAGAGAAGGGAGAAAGGGCATTTCTGAGGAGAGAGAGGTGGTATAAAAGAATTTGGCACATTTGAAGGCTGCAGGTAGTTTCAGATGGTGAGTGCAAAGTGTGTGTAGAGAATGCCTGGAGAAGGGGAGGTAAAGAAAGACAGGGTCATTTCAGAAGTAGCCTTAGGCCCCAAAGGTGAGGACCTCATATTTTTTCCTTTGGGTGGTTGGGAACTAGTGAAGCGTTTCAAACAAAGAAATGATACCATCATATTTATATTTTAGAAAATTACATGTTGCAGTGTAGAGGATAATTTATTTTTTAAAAGAGTAGAGTGATGGAGGTGTGTATACAATCTTAAAAAACAAAACAAAACCGCAGAATCCTTCGGTAGTCTTTTTGTCTCTCAAAGCTACTGCCTCATGTCACTCTCTGGGGTAGGGAAGACAAATGGAAGCAGAATTGTAGATATAGTGATTTACATGTTTTGTCTTCAGGTTTCACCTTCCATTGATTTTTCCACCTGTGGCTGCCGTTTCTGCCCCTCCTTAAAACAGCTTTGCACATGTGACTTCCTATTGCAGATCAATGAACACTCTTCAAAACTTGCAGCAGCTCTTGGTACCACAACAGTGTAGACCACTTTTTCTTAATATTCTTTTCTCTTGTATATTTCTCTCCCAATTTATCATCTTTGTCTTTTTACTTACATATTTTTAAGCTCCCATTCTGTCTTTGGTGCTTTTTTTTTTCTCTTGCAACTATCACAAATATAAATGATGTTCAGAACTTCAGTTTAGCCCTCCTTAATGGATTACTATAAGGCATACCTCGGTGGTATTGTGGCTTCGGTTCTAGACCATTACAATAAAGCAAGCATACAGACAACAACATAGTTATATCTTTTTGTTCATGGAGGGTCTTGCCTTCAGTTTGTTAAAAACAAAACAGTTAAAAACATCTGTAAAGCACAATAAAGAGCAATAAAATAAGATATGCCTGTATTCTATGGTTTACCAACATAATCTGACTAATATACACACATATATATATATAGTAATAATGACTGTCATTTTTGAAAGGCCATGTTTGGCATTGTGCTAAGTGTTTTATTTTTATATTATATAATCTTACAAAACCTTATGAGTGATTTACTGTTATTTAAAAGAGAAGAAAATGGAGATCTACAGAGATTAATCTGGCAAATAGAACTGGGATTTGAAACCAGGAAGCTGATAGTGGAGACAGGGTTTGTCAGTTGCTTTAAAGACCCTTAGATATTCAGCTCAATGTGCCCACTGACTTCACTGACTGCCCCCATAGGAAGTATCTATTAAAGTTGTAGCAAATATTTATTGATGCTTGTTCTAAGGCACTGTTCTAAGTCATTCAACTGTTTGAGTAGGCACTGTTGGACTGATTTTATAGATGAGGAAACAGATTGCCTAAGGTCACATAAGTAATCATGAGAGTCTACTCCCAGGACTGGGTTTTAAACTACTTCACTATATTTGTTCTATACTGCACTATATGTCGGTGAATGGTATTACTGGTCTAATTATTCTAGTTCTAGAAACAGTGGGAATCATCCTTGATCTTTGTTCTGCCACTTCAGTAGTTTTTATTTAGTCTTTCTAAAATATCATAAATTTTTTGCTCAAAAGAAAACAAATTAAGCTGAATATAATAAGTAAGCCTTTTCTTGCTGATTCACAACCATAGTTCATTTCTTTCTTTCTTTTTTTTTTGTATGTTGAATGACTATGGAGTACTATAAATATTAAATACTTACTGCTTATTATTTTTTCTACTTCTGTGCTGTCAGTTTTCAGTTACTGATGCTGTTATTTCACTTGTCTTTGCAGCCTTTCTCTCTCTTTTAATTTGGAATATTGAAAAGTAGATGGCCAGGCTTATTAAACCTGTTTTTACTAAAAAGTAAATATAGTCTTTTATCACTAAAGTATAGGAGTTTTTACTATGTGGATTTAGTAATGTCTTTTATCTGTGTACTGGATTGTTGTTAGTGTAAGTTAACTCACATAATTAAGTGTATTTGTATAATCATTCTTTTCTTTTTAGCATTTCTTCTCGCACGTTTCTGTCCAAGGTAACCTAACACCAGAGGAAAATGAGTATGGATCCCCAGGGATCTGGAACCTTAACTGATAATTACTAAGTCAACTCAAATTATGTTATTCTTTTCTTTTTAACATCTTCAGTTTTATTTATTTATTTATTATTTAAAAAAAATATGTATTTTTTATTTTTTTATTTTTATTGTTTTTGACAGAGAGAGAGAGAGAGACAGAGACAGAGACAGAGAGAAGGGGGAGGGCCCCAAACAGTCTCCATAGTTGCACATCATTGGTTTTTCCACAAGTTTCATTCCACAGGTGGACGCAGGGCTACACAGGGCAGGAACTGGGCCAAGGTCTCACCCTGGTGAGAACTGAACTGGGGGCACTCCCCAGTTCAGCATATGGGTCTGCACGGGCCAGGGCCAGGATTCGATCCTCAGTCCCCGGGGCTGCAAAGTGAGCCATCCCAGCTTCCCAAGTTTTATTTATTTATTTATTTATTTATTTATTTATTTTTGAGAGAGATAGAGAGAGATAGAGATAGAGATACAGGGACAGAGAGAGAACTGAACCAGGGAAGCTCCCAGTTCAGCATATGGTTCCTCACGGGCCGGGGCCGGGATTTGATCCCTGGTCCCCGGCCCTGCAAAGTGAGTTCCTAACCCACTGAGCCATCCCGGCTTCCCCCCAAGTTTCATTTTTTAAAATGTATACATATTGTGTTCCAAAGAGAGAATTGTTTGTTTTGGACATACTGCCATCTTCAAGTAAAATTGGCAATTCAGGAATATATATTGAGTTTATCCATGGTTTTGGTACATAGTAACCTGCACCCAGGTATTTGAGAAAGATGAAATGAATGCTTGTGCTGACCTTTTCAGTGGTGGGCGCAGAGATTTTTGGTATATGTGCTGCCAAAGTGAGCAGGGGCACAGAAAATTTTAAATTCATGTCTCAATGTGCTCCCCATAAACATACTTTACTAATATAAGCGTGTATGCTGGGAAAGCAGGGATGGCTCAGGGGGTTAAGCGCTTGCTTTGAAGCCCCGGGGACCGAGGATCGAATCCTGGCCCCGGCCCCAGCCCCTACCCATGCGGACCCACGTGCTGAACTGGGGAGTGTCCCCAGTTCAGTTCCTGCCAGGACCTATGTGGGAGGCTCCCGGCCCAGTTCCTGCCCTGCGCAGCCCTGTGCCCACCTGTGAAGTGAAACTACAGTATATGGAAAACTAATGTCAACTATGGAGACTGCTCTGGGCTCTCCCCCTTCTCTCTGTCTCTGTTTCTCTCTGTCAAAAATCAATGAAATAAATCTTTAAAAAAAAAAAGAGTGCATGCTCTTGGGAAAGTCAGCCCTGAGATGGAATTTGGTTTCTTAAAAATGCATTGAAATGTTTATTTTTTACTTATAAAAAATTATTTTGTACTTTATAAAAAGTATATTATTAACTTACCAAGTTAGATGTTTATTGCTTTCAAAATTAAAAAAAAAAGTTTGTTTCAAAATGTAAATATTTAAATATGATCTAGTTAGCTTCACTTTATTTTGGACTGTAAACCGATTCAATTGTATTCAGGTTAGTTACAAAATATTGAGATACGAGAAATTGGTATAAACCTGATGAAGTAGTGTACAAACAATGACATAATTTAGCCTGAATATATTATATTTTTATTTGGAACTTACATATTCCAAATCCTCTTTGTTTTAATAGGATCCTGATTGAGTTACTACATTACAACTTAGTGCTCCCCATAAAGCTGAGATATGCCCACTGGTAAAACTTTTATGAAATGTATGTATACATTCTATGTTATTTATTTTAAATTTTGGATTATTTGAAGGTATACTTTAACAGATTAATGAATAAGGTAGATGTTTCAACCAAATATCATTTATGGATATTTAAGAGTTTGGTATTTGATTTTCTATTTGATATTGGTGATTAAGGTTAATATGTATTGAAAGGGTGGCAGTTTGGGACTCAGCTGGACAAAGTAAGTAATAATTACAAAGGTGGTTATCATTCTTTATCAAAATGAATGTTTTACTATAAGCCATCAGGTATAAACTTTTTTAAAAAAGACAAGCTAGTGAATATTTTAGTCTTGGTCTGTGCTACATCTACTGAATTCTGCCATTGAAACACACAAGCAGCCGTAATGATTCTTGGAGTGGTTATGACTTTATTTCAATGAAATTTTATTTACATAAACTGGTGACTGGCCTTCAGGCCTGTTTGCCAACACCTGCTCTTCATTCATTCATTCAACATTTATTTATTTGATATATGTTTGAGTATTTACCCTGTGCCAGATCCCATGATAGTAGCTAGGGATATAGTTATAATTACAGATATACAGATAATTATATAATTTCAAGCTGGATTAAGTACTATGAGGGAAAAGAATACCGTATTTTCCGGCGTATAAGACGACCCCCTAATTTTACAGTTAAAACATAGGTTTAGGCCTATATTCGCTGTATAAGACGAACCCCCACTTCCGAGGCTGTAGTCTTATACAGCGAATATAGGCCGAAACCTGTGTTTTAACTGTAAAATTAGGGGGTCGTCTTATACGCCGGAAAATATGGTAGTTTGCTATGTGAGAAAGAGCGAAATTTAGAAATTTAGATGAGGTTGTCAGGAAATAGTCCACTTTAGAGGCAGCGTGTAAAGAGGCAGCTTAGTACAAGCCAGGTGAGGAATTAAAGAAAACTTTCACCAGAAGCAGCTTCACTTGGGAAGGAGCTTATTCTGACAGGCAATCTAAAGGGCAGTATGGCTTGGAGATAGGAATCTCGGGATATTTGTCTTGATTTGAAGCTGTAGAGGTAGGCAGGCCAGGAAGTGAGACTACTGCAGGGCCTGTGCAGAACTTGTTTTATTTTGTCCTAAGTGAAATGGGAAACTCAGGGTTCTAAGTAAGAGAATGACATGATCTGATTTATGTTTTAGAGGAAAAAACAACTTTCAATTTTTTAAATTTGTTGAATGCTGATTATTGAATAGGCAAATGTCAGTCATTTTTCGCACAAAATATTCTTTGACATAGGATTACTCTGATTTTATAGATAAGGAAGATGAAGATTAAAGATGTTAAATAACTTGTTTAAGGCCACTTTAACAGTGTAGATGCTACAAACAGTGGTAAATGTTACCGTGCATCATAAATAAAATAACTTAGCAGAGGAACCTTGCAGAGGGTGTAGTCCAAAAAGTAAGAAGGATACAGGTGAGTGTTGTGTTTTCAAAGCCAAAAGGAAAGTTTTTAGGAAGGAAGGACTGATTTCTAATGTAGCTGGAGAACTCACACATGTATTTATAACTCTGTATTCTTTACCATAATAGTAATGAAGATATGTATTATAAAACATATTTAGGAAATGACACGAGTCTTTATCATTTGTAGTTGAGAGTGAAGCCAAAGTAAAAACCAAAGTTCGTTTCGAGGAACTTTTTAAGACCTACAATGATCTTACATGCGAAAGAAAAAAACTGAAGAAAAAAATTGGCAAATCTATAGAAAAAGTCTCAGTGAGTAATTGTTTGGTAATAGTGACTTACATATTTGAATAAAATGATGAGTTTTCATATTAAAAGTCTAAGTAAATTAAAACTAGTAAATTTATGTACTGGTCAATAACATGGTAAAGTGAAGTTACATTAGAATCAGTATTGCTCTTGGAATATTGAGTTCAGTCTTGAGTGCTATCCTATAAGAATAACAGTAAACAAACTGGTGACAGTAATGACTAGGGGTAATGGGGAAACTCCGAACTGGCCATATTACACATTATTGAAGAAAATCAAAAGTTTTGATCCAGAAGAACAATTTAGGAAGTAATATCTTACTCCAGGTATTCAATGACTTACCTTTAGACTTACTCATGTGATTCTGCCCAACAGAACTAGAAGAAATCAGTGAAAACTTAAGGTAATAATTATCCTGTTGTACTTGAGGTATGTTTCAAATGACAGAATTTTTGACAGTACATTTGAAAGGTTTAAAAATATAGAACTCAAAGCAATACTAAACAAATCATCAATTTACTACAACCTGATTAACAGGGTACCATAAAGAATCTATAAGAGCATATACTATTCAGTCTCCAAACCTGTCTCACTATTTCGGTTGCACCTTTTACTCCTTTGACCGTCATCTGTTGTGCACACACATACACATTCACAAACAAAAAAAACCATGTAACATTATGCATGTTCTGGTAATGGTACATAGTATTTCTTTGGGAGGAGGTTTTTGATGAGTTATAAACATCCTACATTTTATTTATAGTAAATGTTCTCCTATTCTGCATTTTGTCATGTGACCTGTTCATTTTAATATTCTATCTGGTAGCCATCAGTGTACACTAATAGTATATATTATCAAGTGAAGCAAAAATAAGTGCAGCATTGTCTAGAAACCAGCCCGACACATGTGAACGGTTCATAGTACACCAGTGTACTAATTCACACCAATTTAGAATTACTGACAGAATGGGTAAGATTAGGTTTCCCTACGGTGGATGCTGTCCTGAAATAAAATGGGCTGCTTCTGGTGGTACCAGTATATAATGGTAGGAAATAGTGGCATATGGATGATGGAATGTTGCCTATTGGTATATGCCCTTGCCTTCAGTAAGGTGATATGCATTGGTCAAAGTCAAAAAATTCTGGAAGCATTTGTCTACAGGATGTTTTTATGAACTCAGTTAATGTAGAACCTCATATTGTCTGTCACTGTGAGAACTTGGCTTTTGCTCTTATGCCAGATATGCTAAATTAAATGGAAATTTGCAGATGATCTGTCCATTTACCAAGGTCCAATTTAGATGTTGGGGAGGGACAGACAGTTGTGAGGTAACTACCATAAACATAATCTACTCAGCCAGTCTTGGCAAGTACCAGGCCATTGAAGGTATCTTTCCATTTAGATATAAATATACTAGGAAAAATTTAGAATAGATTTTTCATCTGAAATGAAGGGGAATATTCCTGAAAGACTTAGAATGAAACAGACAATATTGGAGAACAGAAAAATTAATAGAGACTACGTACATATAAAATACAAAAGCCCTGGTTGATTTTAGTAATAAAATTTCAAAAGTATAGATTCATATGAAAATACCTGTGCATTTTATTAGTAGATATTTCAGAAGACTTGTACTTTATATATGCTAGTTCTTTCCAAGTTAATTTTTTAAGTTTGACCCAGTCATAATGGTTTCCATTTGACTACATCTTCAGTTGACAAAGTTAGCAAAGGAGAATAAAAAAGGAAGATTAATTAAAAGTTTTAAAACAAAGAATGAGGGGAGTATAGCTTTTCCAGAAGTTTCAGGAAGTTATAAATATAATTCAAGAACTAGTATTGATATTGTTGCTTTAGCTTTTGGAGGAAAAGGTCATTTATCTCATGCACTGAATTACATTTCACACATCTTAAGTTAAATTGTACTGGTAATCTTGACCAGTGCAATAATGCAATTTTTAAGAAGGCCTACAGAGTGTAAAGAAGAAGTTAAAGAGTCTCTATTCAGAAATAATAAAACCTACAAAAGTGCCACTGGAATAATTGAGTTTAGCAAAATAGAAAGTCATTATAAAAACCAATTGTATTTGTAATGCCAGTAACAAATAATTTGAAATTAAAACTAAAAAAAAAATGTATAGTAGCAACAAAAACATGTAGCAATCAAGGATGAATTTATTTAAAAGGTGCAAGATCTATACACTGAAAACCCTCAAACTGCTCCAAACAAAAAACTAAAGAGATATCCATGTTTATGGATCAAAAGGACCATTGTCAGATAGTTATTGACAGAGATCATTATTGTCCAGTGTCTGAAAATTGATCTATTGATTAAATTCAATACTAGTCAAAGTATCACCATGCTTTTATTTTTAAGAAGGGACAATCTAATCAGTGGACCTAAAATAGCCAAAATGATTATGAAAAAGAAGAACAAAGTTGAAGGAATGTTACTGTCTAATTTAAAATTCATTATAAAGCTATAGTAATCAAGACAATTTGGTATTGTCATAAAGATAGACCTGCAAGTCAACAGAGAAGTCCCAAATATAGACCCAAATATGTATGGTCAATTGATTCTTGACATAATTGCCAAGGTAACTCAGTGAGGGAAAGGATAATCTTTTTGAACAAATGGTGCTGGAGCAATCAGGTATCTATATACAATAAAAATTCTGACCATGCATTATGTTTGGAAATTAAATATAAATAAAAAAACTTAAACATTAGAGCTAAAACTATAAAATGTATAGAAGAAACAGGATAAAACTTTCCTAACCTCGAGCTATGATTAGATTTCTCAGGATACAAAAGCATGAACCATAAAAGAAAAAAGGAGTAAACTGGGCTTTGTGAAAATTCAAAACACCTCTAAGAAAATGAAAAGATAAGTTAAAAGTTGAGAGAAAATATTTGCAACACACTATCTGATAAAGTGTATCTAGAGTTTTCCCTAGGAACTCTTGGAAATCAATTATGTGAAAATAAAACAACCCTATGAAAATGGGCAAAAGAGGGGGGGATGCCAGGAAAGCTCAGCAGGTTGAGTGCTTGCCTTGCAACAGTGAGGTCTGGTGATTGAATCCTGGCTCCTGCCCATGCAAACTTGTATGCTGGACTGTAGTGCAACTGGTAACCGTCGGGATAGTGGCGGAGGTTTTCGTCTCCCATGCAGGAAGCCTCAAGGTCAGTTCCTGCCTTGCATGGCCCCATGTACACCTGTGTGGAATGAAACTATGTCACACCTAGTAATGTACAACTATGGAGACTGCTCTAGGTCCTTCCACCTTCTCTCTCTCTCTCTCACCTTCACTCAAACAATAAAATAAATCTTATAAAAAAAAGAAAGAAAATATGCAGAACATTTGAACACTTAACCAAAAGAGATGTAGATAGCATATAATACATGTAAAAGATCAATGTCATTAGTAATTAGGGAATTGAAATTTAAAACTGAGATACCATTATACACTTATTAGAACAACTAAACAAAAATTGACAATATTAAGTTCTGACAAATATGTTAAAACTGGAACTCTTGAGTTCTGTCAAGATGATAGAATAGGTAAATATTGTGCTTGCTTCCTCCCATGACAACATCAAAATTACAACTAAAGTATAAAACTGTCAGCCTGGAGAATCATCTGAACACTAGCTGAGTGGAACTCCTATAACTAAGAATGTAAAGAAGAAGCCATGTTGAGACCGGTATGGGGCAGGAGACAGATACTTAAACAGGCTGGTCTCACAACTACATATAGTAGTTGAAAATCAGGAGGGATATCTTGGCTGCAGAGGTTCCCTCTGAGCAATGAGGGGTACTAGCCCCACATTTTGCTCCCCAGCCCAGGTCTGCAGGGCTGGGAAGAGGCATCTCCCAACATCTGAATGTGAGAATCAGTGGAGATTCCGTCCTGGTGAAATGGAGGGCTTCTGGAAACCCTTTCAAAGGGCCCATAAAAACTCACTCACACACATCCTAAGCTCCAGCAAAGACACAAAGCAGCTTGAAAGGCACCAGACAGGCAGAAGTGAGTTTGTGGCTTCATTATGAGGGGCACCACTGCCTGTATTGAGCCCTCCCTACACACAGTCTGTAAGTAAAGGTGGGCACCAAATCTGAATCTGCATTAACCTGGTGAACACTACTTGCCCCACCCTGGTGACTTCCTGAGACCCCTGCTTCACCCAACTCACACACCACACCGGTCTTGGCTCTTTAAGGAGGTGTGCCTCATGGACAGCCGGTACTGGTCTGAGTTGCAAACTTGTTTGTTTGTTTTTGGACTGAGGGCCTCATCGCATTCGGGAAGCACACCCCAGTTCAGCATGTGGGTCTGCCTGGGCCGGAGCCGGGATTCGATCCTCAGTCCTCGGGGCTTCAAAGCGAGCCCTTAACCCACTGAGCCATCCCTTCTTTCGCTGCAAACTTTCTTAAAAGCTCTCCAAGGTCTGCAGATACCAGGCAGTTGGCAGCTGGCCTTGGTGTGACCTTGTGCTTCTTGCTGAGTGGCCCCAGGTTTGGCACTGGTGGCAGCTGGCCTTGAGTGGCAGTGTGGCCACTCCTGTGTGCCTTTGACTCAGCACAAGCAGCTACCAGCCTCAGATCACTTTGTAGCTCCTACCACTCAGTGCTGGGCTGGGGGCATGCAGCAGATGACCTTGGCCTGCAACAGAGCCCTTCCCCAGAGGCCTCAGAGCCAATATACCCAGTGGCCAGCTTCAGACCACCACAGAGCACCTTCTAATTAGCTTCACAAATGGCTCACCCAAAAGGTCAGTGCCCACTGTGGTTGTGGCCAGTCTTCACAGCCAGTCAGCCTAAGGGTCATCTCCATCTACCTGTGTGCCAACAGCGATCAAGGCTCGACTACAGAAGGAGGGAACACACAACATACACAAGGGAGACTCCCTAGAGCACCCGGATCAGGGGACTAGGGGAGATGGTGCAACTGGGCACCACAGGACACCTACTATATAAGGCCACCCTGCCAAGACTGGGAGATGTAGTAACGGATCTTCCTAATATGAGTACATAGAAACAAATACAGGCAGTCAAAATGAGATAAACATGTTCCAAAAGAAAGAACAGGAAAACCCAGAAAAAGAATTCAAGAAAATGGAGGCAAGCAATCTACCAGATCTAGAGTTCAAAACACTGGTTATAAGGATGCTCAACGAACTTAGGGGAGGAATAGTTCAACTCAGTGAAAACTTCAACAAGAGAAAGTAAACATAAAAGACATAGAAACCATAAAGAAGAACCAGGCAGAAATGGAGAATACATAACGAAAATGAATACACTACAGGGAATCAGCAGATTACATGAAGCAGAGGATTGAATCAGATTTTCCAGACAAGGTAGTGGAAAATAACCAATCAGAATAGCAAAAAAAAAAATTAATCCAAAAAAATGAAGTTAGTTTAAGGGACATCTAGGACAACATGAGGCATAACAACATTTTGAATCATAGGGGGTACCAGAAAGAAAGAAGAGAGCAAAAGTTTGAAAATGTAATTGAAGAAATAATGACTGAAAACTTAACTTGGTGAAGGAAATAGATACACAGTACAGGAAGTGCAGCATCCCAAACAAGATGAACCCAAAGAGGCCCACACCAAGACACATCATAATTAAAATACCAAAGGTTAAAGACAGAATGGTAAAAGCAGGAAGAGAAACGTAGTTACCAGTAAGTAATACAGGGGAGCTCCCGTAAGACTGTCAGCTGATTTCTCAATAGAAACTCCAGGCCAGAAGGGATTGGCATGAAATATTAATGAAAAGCAAGGAAGGACCTACAGCCAAGACTGTTCTACCCAGCAAGACTCATTTAGAATCTGAGAGCTAAAGAGCTTCCCAGATAAGAAAAAGCTAAGGACTTTATCTCCACCAAACCACTGTTATAAAAAAATGTTAAAGGAAAAGGAAAAAAATAATCCTACTTTATGAATGTTAAGTGGAAGATTTGTTATTTTGGTCTAGTTGTTTCAAGTAGAGCAGTTTATGAAATATGCACTGTAAGATGTATTTTTTTTCACTGTAACATAGAAATTGTAAATAATTGATTAAAGTGCTGCATTTTGATGATTTTTTTTTCTAGCCATTTTTAAAGACAAAACTTTAGGATTGAATATTTTGTGTGTGGTATGTTTTCATCTTTTCCCACTTTTCTCCTTCCCTCCATGTTTTCCTGTTTAATTTTCATTTGTGATGAGATTTTTGGATTTGCCAATGACCTGCTGGACATCATGTCCACATCATAGAGAACAAAGCTGATGATTGTACCACTCTAAATTATTCGTGATTTAATAAAGCTGATGCTTATCTTTTTTAATTTTTATTTTTTTAAAGCATAGAGTGTCCAAATGGATAAGAAAATAAACCCACACATATGCTGTCTACAAGAGACCCATTTCAGATCAAAAGACACACAGAGACTGAAAATAAAGGGATGGAAAACGATATTTCATGTGAATGGAAAAGAAAAAAACCTAGGGTGTCAATACTTAATCAGACAAAATAGACTTTAAAACAAAACCTATAATAGTCAAAGAAGGACCCAGCAACTAACTCCACTTCTGAGTATTTATCTGAAGAAACCCAAAACACTAATTTGAAAAGACATGCATTCTTATGTTCATTGCAGCATTATTTACAGTAGCCAACATATGAAAGTAACCTAAGTGCCCACCAGTAAACAATTGGGTAAAGAAGAGGTGGTACATGT
Organism: Craseonycteris thonglongyai; assembly: GCA_004027555.1. NCBI lineage: Eukaryota > Metazoa > Chordata > Mammalia > Chiroptera > Craseonycteridae > Craseonycteris > Craseonycteris thonglongyai. The sequence goes on along the minus strand of PVKE010020478.1, from coordinate 13,835 downwards.
ATACAATGGAATATTACTCCACCATATAAAAGAATGAAATCTTACCACTTGTGACAACATGGGTGGATCTGGAGGACAGAGAAAAACAAATGCCATATGTTTTCACTTATATGTGGAATTTAAAGAAGAAAACAAATAACCAAAAGAGAAACAGACCCATAGGCACAGAGAATGACCTAATGGTTACCATATTGGGGAGGGGTGTTGGGCGTCTTGATGAAAAAGGAGTAGGGATTAAGATGTACAAATTGGTAGTTGCAAAATAATCACAGATATGTAGAGTACAGCATAGGGAATATAGTCAATAATATAACTGTATGATGCCAGGTGGGTACTATACTTATGGGGGGGATCACCTGATAAATTATATAAATGTCTAACCACTATGGTATATCCCTGGAACTAACAAATTAATATTGAATGTCAACTGTAATAAAAAATGTTGAGGCATGTATAATAAAGCACTTGCTTTTGTTAAATTAAGCTTTGAAAATAAAATAACAATGCCTAAAAAGAACTGGAACTCATGCATTTGAGTACAAAATGGTATAGCCATTTTGGGAAGCAATTTGACAGTTATTTAAGAAGTTAGACATCTGTTTACCATATAGCACAGCATTTCCACTTGTGGCTATTTACTCAAGAGAAATGAAAATGTAACAGTGTAAAAATGGAAATAACTCAAATGTTTACTAATTAGTGTATGGAGAAATATACAGTGTATATCCACAGAATGGAATACTGCTCAGCAATAAAAAGGAATAAACTATGGATGATTCTCAAAGCTTTGTGCTAAGGTAAAGAAAACCAGACACAAAGGCTGTATACACTGGATAATGCCATTTATATGAAATTCTAGACAAGACAAAACTATAGATAGAAAAACCTATCGGTAGGGATTAACTTTGTAAAAGGACATTTGAGGTGATTGAAATGTTTAACGTCATGATTATGGTGGTAGTTACCGGTCTGTGTACATTGGCCAAATTTTTGTTAATTATACATTTCAAATTGGTTCATTTTATTCTATGTTGTTATATGTCAGTATAGCTGATTTAAAAAACAGACAAATAGACAAAATCCTAAATGATACACAGAGTGTAAAGATAAAATGATAAGCAAGGGTATAATAGAATATGAACAAAGGTATTTGGGACACTTCAAACTTCAGTTGTAATCTAATCCATAAAGTAGACTATTTTTTATGATAGTACAACAAAACTAGAAATTTGTAACAAAAGTTTAAAATTTACAAACTACTTGGAAATCTTTAAACTATCCCATGAAACTGATATCAAGAAAAAGAAAATCAAGACCACAAAAACAAGGTCTTTAAGAAAGTAATGAAAATATCGGTACAATGCTATAGAACATATGGGATGTTACCAAAGATACTTTGGCAGTTGTGTTTATTGCAGTGGTTTTATTTTACTTGCTTTTTATTAAATTTATTGAGATGACATTTGTAAGTAAAATTATATAGGTTTCAAATGTTCAGTTCTCTATACGTCACCTATATATTGCATGTGTGCTCACCACCCAGAGTCAGTTCTCCTTCCATCACCATATATTTGACTCCCCACCCCCCATTGCAATGGTTTTAGTAAATTAATTGAATAAAGCAAAAGCAGATGAATAGTGAATATAAAGTCATTATAAAATTGGAATGATGTTATTTTTATAATACAGAGGTTGCTAGGTCATTGGAAGAGAGTAAACTGAGCCTCATCTGATTAGCTTTTCAGGAGTTTCATTTGTTAAATCTTTTCTTCTAGATCACAATTCATTTTTCTATGTCTAATTTTTATCTTTCCCAATTATTTCCTTCAAGAGTTTTCTCATGATTTCTATAATATTGCCACTACATTTCTGGTACTCACTGAGAAAGTAGAAAGAAAATTTCCATATGCTGCTCCATTTTAACATAATAGAAATTCAAGGTTATTAGGTATGACTTCATTCATAGAAAGAAGACAAAAATAAGTTTTTAAAAAGATTAGCAATAATTTTCCTCAAGTGAGGCAACCAGGATTGAGCTTTGGGTCTTCCTCTTTTTCCTATATTTTTTGTTTTTTAAATTTTTTATTGCTGTTTTAAATGAAGCATATATTGGGGAAGCCGGGATGGCTCAGTGGGATAAGCACTCACTTTGCAGCGCCGGGGACCGAGGATCGAATCCTGGCCCTGGCCCTGGCCCTGGCCCGTGCGGACTCATATGCTGAACTGGGAGCTCCCCCAGTTCAGTTCTCTCTCTGTCTCTGTAGCTCTCTCTCTCTCTGTCAAAATAAATAATAATAAATAAATATATTAAAAAAAAGAAAGAATTCCTTCTTTAAAAAAAAATGAAGCATATATTGCTTCTGCAAACAACTTGTATAAATATTTTTTAGAGAGATTATTTTTACTAGATTTGGGAAGCCTTTTTTGAAGGATATAGCTTCATAATTTATCCTTGAAGAATAGATTGAATTTGGGAATATATTTTAGGTAAGCAAAAGAGTCTTGGAGATGTTAAAATATTAAATATATATATTGGGATACAAGTTCTTTTAGCATTTTCCCATCTTTTCACATATATTAAGTCTTTTCTAACTGCTTTTAAATGGAGGGATTTTTTTAAAAAATGAATTTCAGTTTCTATTAGTAAGCTTTTCCAATTCTGGGAGATTTATTTCTTCATTTTGATATTGGCTTTCGTCTTGGAGCACTTTAGCGTTGTCCACTCTGTTTTTCTACATATACCACCTTAAACCTTTCTTTCTTTCGTTTTTGTTTTTTTTTAATTTTTATTTCTTCACTCAAAATTTTAATAACATCAATATTTTTTCATGCAATATGCTTTGGGATTTCTTTATTAATGTTAGTCACTTATATTTTTATTTTATTTCTGGTATTCATTTTCTTTCATTATTAGTATTTCTGTTTTATTGGATTTGGTGCCTTTTGCTTCATTGTGCTTCTTTCTTTCAGTGTTTGTTATAATAGTTTTTAGTTGTCTAGTCCTCTTTCCACTTGAGAATCTCTGTTGGTTGTGTTCCACATAGTCTGCTTCTGTTGGTGAGGATTGTACCTAGCTGAAGCGCGTTGCTATATTGCTCTATCCAGGAGTGGCGAACCTTTTGGCGATTGAGTGCCAAAGTTTATGAAATAAGAGTATATTCGCTCAACTCGCGTGCCAACCCATCGAGTGAGATAGAGGTATTGATTATTTTTATGTCTATAAGAGCATAAACAATAATTTTTTAAATGGTATTCACAGCTCTGCGTGCCGAAATAATTGTTCCGCGTGCCACTTTGGGCATGCGTGCCATAGGTTCGCCACCCCTGCTCTATACCCAGCTGTTTATCCTCTGAGTGAAAGTCACCAACTAACACAAATGGAGGTGGGGGTCAGAGCTGTCCCTTCTAACTCCTCAGTTGGTCATCCTCAGGCTTATCCCTTCCTTCTTTTTGTATTTCTTAACTCTGAGCTTATGGCTTCTCCAGCCATAAGTTTTCTCTGGAGAAGTCTTTTGCTGTGGGCTGTGGTCTTCTCTGCTAGGTTCTTAATTTTTTATTGCTGGGGAATTTTTTGAAATATTTCTTTTATTACTAATATTACTTTTTGATTTCTAGCCTATTTTTTCTATTAATGTCTCTTATTTTAAATAATTTTGATTAAAAAAAGGGGTACAGGTGTGTGCTTAGTGTGTTATTTTATTTAGCTTGATAATATTCAATGCTTAAGAGTCTTTTCAGTGATAACATTTGGACTAATTGAAGGGTAATCCTAGACCTATAGAACAGGAGTGCCCAACCATTTGGCTTCCCTGGGCCACATTGGAAGAATTGTCTTGGGCCACACATAAAATACACTAACACTAACGATAGCTGATGAGCTTAAAAAAAAGGTCACACAAAAAAACTCATAATGTTTTAAGAAAGTTTATGAATTTGTGTTGGGCCATATTCAAAGCCATTCTGGATGCCATATGGCCCAAGGGTCGCAGATTGGACAAACTTGCTATAGATTTGGTTATAGAATATAATTATGGAGTGAAATATATGACCTGTGTATTTTTTCTTTGGGAGAACCTGAAGTACTTTAGCTCAGTGGCTCTTTCACCAATTTCTCACATACCTCTTTTTTCAAATTTCTTTTTATTGTTAAATTTATTGGGGTGACATTGGTTGGTAAAAATTACATAGGTTCCAGGTGTACAATTCTATAGTACCTCATCTATGTGTTGCATTATGTGTTCACCATCCAGAGTCAGTGCTCCTTCTATTACCATGTATTTGGCTCCTGCTCCCTCCTCTTACCTCCCAACCTCCTCCTCCCCTTATTCTCAGGTAACCACTGAACTATTAACTGTGTCAATAAGCTTTTGTTTCTTTGTTGCTTTCAGTTTTATATATCACATATGAGTGAATTCATATGGTTCTTGGTTTTTCTGTCTGTTTTATTTCGCTTAGCATGGTGATCTCAGGGTCCATCTATTTTGTTGCAAATGGGAGTATTTCATCCTTTCTTATAGCTGGGTATATGTACTACAGCTTCTTTATCCAGTCTCAAATATCTCTTAATTAGAGAGTAGATCATTCTGCCAAAAAGGAAAAGACCAGTTGAGATTTGAGCATTTAAACTTCTTAAAAGTCATTAAGAACTTTTTCACATGTAAATTAACTCATTTTATTTGCAATTACTCTCAGATTACTAATGCTGGGAGAAAGAACTAAGAGAGTGTTTACCAGATGCTCAAGTCTAGAAGGTCACTGTGTTCAAGTAAAAAAAAAAAATGAAGTAATCTTTCCAGCATTGCACATTGTTGAAGACTAATCAGTGTGCTTTATCTTTATATAATTAAAATATACTTAACTGAAACTTTGTCGTTGTGTCTTCCTTTCCCAGCTTGACACTGTTAGAAGCAATCTTCAGAAAACTGAAGAAACAAAAAGTGAAGTAATTGCTGTTAACACTAATAACTTAGAGAAGATCATGCCACTCACTAAAAACCCAAGCAATCCGCAGTCAACAGTTGAAAATCCAGATGTTATTAGTGTAGAAGAAGATAAGCGAGGACAGGACAATTCGAAGGTTATCAAAACAATGTGCCAAGATGTGGAACTAGAAACCCCTGAGAAGACAGTGGAGAAGTCACAGCCACCTGTTGCCAATCAGAAAAATGGGAAGGCAGATGAAGAAAAAGAAAATAATAATTTAGATGAAGAAGTACTGGAGCAAGTATATCAGTCCCAGGTTGCGGAAGAAATGGCAAAGGAGATTAAAAAGAAAATTAGAAAGAAACTCAAGGAACAGTTGACTTACTTCCCCTCTGATACTTCCTTGCTTGATGACAAATTGAGCAATGAAAAAAGAAAAAAGAAAAAAAAGAAAGTTCCAATCCTGTCTAATACAGAAACAAGGTATTTTACATTAATAACTATAAAGTGTTATCTTAAAAAAAAACATTGTATTATTTTCAGCTTTTGAGTGATATCTGTAGTTTCACAAAGAAAATTCTTAGACTTTTGGACACATTGCCAGTACTATAGTAACAGCTAACCTTTACAGAGCAACTTACTCTGTGCTAAATGCTTCACAAGAACTAACACATTTATTCCTTATAATAACCCTATGAGGAATAGTAATACTAGTTTTTGTAGATGAGGAAACTGAAGGAGTTAAGTTTCCAGTAAGAAGCTAAGCTCAAACCTTAGCCGTCTTGCTTTAAAGTCTCTAACCTTAACTATTCACTTACCTCTGCTTTTTAAATAATAGAAACCTAATTATTCTTTCTTTTTTTGAGTTATAAATGCCATTTGGATAGGTGAATATAGCATTTTTCCTTTATTATATCATTAACCTTTGCTCATTGTAGAATATAGAAGACATGAAGAAAATAAAAACAATTTAATCATCCACACTTAGCAATTTGGTATTCTAGTTTTTTTCTATATATGATGCTTTCATATATATACGGTTGCATATACAATGTGAGTTTGTGAGCATAGTCATATATATATGTCTTTGCTTGGGGAAAACGAAACAAAAATTGGCCTTTACCATAATTTGTTTTCTGTAATTCATATTTAAGTAAACAACTTGAGTTGGGGACATTTTGTATTTGACTATTGCCTGGGATATAGGGCAGCCCTAATGTCCTCATCTGAAAATAATTTACCTCTTATCAAAAACTAGACAACCAGTGGTAACAGAGAGAGGACAAACAGAATTGCTACAGGGACATATTAGTATATTTATTATCTGTTGCTGCATAAAGAAATTACTCCAGAACTTAGCAGCTTAAGACAACAAACATTTATTGTGTCATAATTTTTGTGGATCAGGAATGTGGGTGTTGCTTAGCTAGGTGCCTCTGACAGAGGGTCTCTCACAAGTCACAGTTACGATGTCACCAGTGGCTGCAAGTCATCTCAAGGCTTGATTGGGGGGAGGGTCTGCCAAGTTATATTGCTGTTGGAAGACTTGGAAGAACCATTCTAAACTCACTCATGTAGCTATTGGCAGGTCTCCGGTCCTGACTGGCTTTTGGCCAGGGACATCAGTTCCTTTCCATATGGCCCTGTCCTGTGGGCTACTCAACAGTGGGCAGTTGCTTCCCCAGAGTGAAGGCTGAGAGAGGGAGGCAGGGAGGGAGGGGGGATGTAGGGGGGAAGAGAGCAAGAAGCAGTTATAGTCTTTTTTTGGAACATAATCTTATTAGTGGCATCTGTTACTTTTGTTACAGTCTATTAGAAGTGGGTTACTAGGTTCAGCCCACAGTCAAAGGAGGGGGATTACACAAAGCTATGAATATTAGGAAGCAGGGATTATTGGAGGCCATTTTAGAGGCTGTTCACAGTATATTATAAATCCTTTCCTCATAGCTACTGTATCTATTATTAACTGGTAAGCTAGTGAATTTTAAATAAAACCACGATTTACATGACAGTGATATGCAAATCTCTTTAAATAATAGTATTCAGTAATGTGGTATAATAGCATGGTTTTCTGGAATGACTAATTTGAAGTGTCTCTCATCTCTTTATTTCTCAACCTCTTTTTTTAAAATAAGACTATGTGTTGGAATTCAGTTTTTTACTTGATAAATTTAAAACTTTAATGGACCAATTTCTCACTACAACTCCGTATGTTACTGAGATGCTGCTCCTTACCATTTATTAGTTCATGTGACATATTTTAATTGTAATTTAATAGCCCTCTGAAAATGTAGTGGCACACCAGCCACTAGAAAACACAATTTTTACTTAGAAATCACAGGTTGAATATTTGAAGTTTCTTTGAAAACAGAAAAACATAAAACACATTTTTTGCTTTTAAATAAAGTAATTTAGAAATTTGTTCATTGACCATTTACTTGGCAATAGGGTGAGGATACTTTGATCAATCTTATGTATAAAAACAGATCCATTGCACAAATACAGTTTCATTTTTACCTGGTTTTTAGAGCTCAGTTTAATTTGGTTCATGGGATCTATAACTCATCACCAAGTATAAAGTAATACCCTATTACTTAGTTTGATAGCTAACAATTTCAGTGCCAGAGAAAACATGTATTTCCTACCTGGAAATAATATCAATTTTAGGATTATCCTTGCCTCTATTTCACTGTTCACTTTGCTTCATCATCATTTATAATAATAATATATTTGTAATGACATGTACTTGGATTATATTTGCAGTACATTGCCCATCTCTGATGTCATAGTTGAAGGTAAACAAAAGAAGGAAAGTCCAGTTGAAACAGTTACTTCAGATTGTCATCAAAATGATGAAATAACCTCACTGAAACAGAACATAGAAGACCGCATGCAAGATGACACAAAATACAAACCAAAAAAGAAGAAGAAGCCTAAATCAGGTTTGTTATCCATAGTAAATGAAAAATGTGTTTCTTCATAGCAATAACTTGATTCTAGTTAGAAAGTTATTAAAGAAAATCTAGTCCCAAAGGTTATAATTTAAAAAAATCCAATATAGAATATTTGGTATTTGCTCTTGGATTCATCTAGATTTAAACATTCATTTATTTGTGGCTGAATCTCTGTGATAGTTTAGTATTTACTTTGTTCATCTCTAATTCCTGACTTAATTCAGCTCCAGAGTGACATTAATTTTGTAGTTGCTATCATAGCATAGATTCCCTTTTTATACCATTGAGTTTAGAGCCTCTAAATAATTTAGACTCCTAATTATTGAAAGCTGTAATAAACATTTCAGATGTTAGGCTGCATACCTCTGTCAAACATGGTGTCTTCCCAGTTTCTCAGCTATTTCAGCTTATGAGTATGTCCTTCCTTCTCACTATTCCCCTCTTTGCTTTTGATCTTCCTTTTTACTCATGGCTTTTCTCTTATTTTTATTATTCTTGCCTTTTTTCTTCTCCCTACATTTTTTTCTTTTTCCTTTTAAATTTCTATTTATCATAATTGGACAGAAATTGGGACTAATGTAGGGAATTTTAGAATTTATGGTACTTAATCATTGGATTAATTGATGTTTTGTGGTTCCTGTAATTAAATTTTTAAAAACTTTTGTTGAAGATAATATACATATAGAAAATTATAGATACCATATTATAAATATATTACTTAGTGAAATTTCACAGACTGAACATGTTTGTACAGTCATCATCCAATTCAAGAAACATAATATCAGTAGCACCCAGGAGCCCCTTCAAGTCAACTTCCACTTCATTGCCCTTCCGGAGTAAACACTATCTTGACATCTAACATAGTTTATTTTTGTCTGCTTTTCTTTAACGCTAATAGAGTCATAAATACTATGCTTTGTTTCTGGCTTTTTTTCACTCAAAATTATTTTTGTGAGATTTGTACTCTTATTGCATGCAGTTGAGTGTATTCATTATCAGTTGTTTTTATATTATATAGATATCCACTGTATAAATAAACCACAATTTGTCTATAAAGATGAACATATGAGTTGTTTATTGTTCATCTACTGTGTAGATGAACATTTGAATTGTTTCTTGTTTTAGGTGATTACAAATAAAGCTGCAATGAATAGTCTAGTCACGTCTTTTGCTAAGCATATCTATACTTTTTTTTTGTTGGGCATGTTCTTAGGAGTAGAGTTACCATGTCACAGATTATCTGTATTCTTCACTTTAATTGATACTTGCCATTTCCAGAATTGGTTTACCAATTGAAGTTGGTAGTATTTGCGAACTTCCATTGTTCTACATCTTCACTAACATCTATATTACCAGTGTTTTACAATTTTAAGCATTCTTAGGCATGTATATTTTATTTTTATTTTAATGTGATTTCCAGGGTAACCAGTGAGTAAAGTTGAGTATCTTGTTCCTGTCTATTGACTGCTTGGATTTCTTCATTTATAAATTTGTTCAAGACTTCAGTATGTTTCTTTAAGAAATGGAGTTGTCTGTCTTTTTCTGATTAATTTGTAAGACTATTTTATATTTCTAGACATCAGTCTTTTCTCAGATATAAATACATACACACACATGTATATTGCAAATATCCTTCTACTCTGAGTTTTATTATTTTACTCTTATTGGTATTGTTTGAAAAATAAAATTTTAGAATTTTGTGTACCGGTAGCTCAATTTATTCTGTATTTCCCTTTGATGGTAAGTGCTTTCTATGATTTAAGAAACTTCCCAAGTCCTGAAGATGATTTTGTATATATTATTTTCTAAAACTTTTTACTTTACTTTTCACATTTACTCTGCAGTTCATCTGAAACTGATTTTTGTGTGTAGTGAGAGGTAGTGGTCAAGACCCATTTTCCCATATGAATATATGTATATAATTAACCTAGTAATATTTACTAAAGAGAATATTCTTTCCCCTCTATTGCAGTGTCGTTTTTATCATAAATAACATGAGAATGTAAATGGATCACTATCTATAGTCTCTGTTCTGTTACATTAGACTGTACCACCACCACCATGTCTAAATTACTGTAGCTTTATAATAGGTCTTGCTATTTAGTAGTGTATAAGTACTCCAGCTTTTTTATTCTTCAGCATTGCCTGGGCTATTCTTTACCCTTTATGCAAAGGGTATTTATGTGAATTTTAGAAGCAACTGCTCAAGTCTCCTTTTTTCCTTCTTTTGCCCATGATTTTGATCCAGATTGGTTGACTCTAAAGAGAATTACAATTTAACAACTTTCTCACTAGACTTGATATCTTTAGAGTATTGATTCTTGCCATCCGTGAAATTGGTATGCACCTTCACTTATTTACATCTTCAGTTTATCTTGGTAATATTGTAAACTTAAGCAGTCTTGATTTCCTTCTAAGTACTTGATGTCTCATAATGTTACTGTAAATAGCATTTAAAAAATTTGTCTTTTGTGTGTTGTTGGTATATGTATGTAGAAATGTAATTGATTTTTTAAAATGTTGATATTATACCCAGTTTCTTGCTAAATTCATTTGTTACTACTAAGAGTTTATAAATTGTTTTGAATTTTCTACATACACAAACCTATAATCTGTTAATGATATTTTTTATGAATAAATATTGAATTTTATCAGGTGGTTTTTCTGTTAATGTGATTATATAAATTTTCACTTTTTTCTATTAATGTGTTTAATTTTTATTTGAATATTAAGCCATCTTGTGTTCTTGGCAGGCTTGAGAGATGGACTTGCGTGAGATGTATTACCGGTATCTATCTTTATTTAATCTGTGATCAGATTGGATTTGCTGAAACTTTGTTTAGGAATTCTGTATCTGTGGTCATGTGAGAGATTGGTTTATAATTTAGCTTTTTTGAAATAATCCAGAGTGTTTGATATCAAGGTTTTGGTGGTCTCAAAAAGCATTCAGAAATGTTTTATCGCTTTCGTTTTTCTGGAAGTATTGTATACATTGCTGTTATTTCGGTCTTAAATGTTTGAAAGAATTTATAAATGGAAGCTTTTGAGGCTGAGGTTTTCTTTATAGGAAGAATTTAGAATCCAAATTAGGTTTTTAAAGATTTATTTTTATTGTTTTTGACAGAGAGAGAGAGACACAGAGACAGAGACAGAGAGAAGGGGGAGGGCCAGAACGGTCTCCATAGTTGTACATCATTGGTTTTTCCACATAGTTTCATTCCACAGGTGGGCATGGGCTGCACAGGGCAGGAACTGGGCCGGGGTCTCACCCCAGTGAGAACTGAACTGGGGGCACTCCCCATTCAGCATATGGCTCTGCATGAGCCGGGGCTGGGATTCGATCCTCGGCCCCTGGGCCTGTAAAGTGAGCACTCAACCCACTGAGCCATCCCGGCTTCCCATATTAGGTTTTAAATAAATATTAGACTCTTCATATTTTGTTTATTTTGTGACGTTTTAAGAGGTTTATTTTATTGTTTTTTTTGGTTTTTTTTTTAAAGATTTATTTATTGTTTTTGACAGAGAGAGATACAGTCAGAGACAGAGAGAAGGGGGAGGGCCCAGAACAGTCTCCATAGTTGCACATCATCGGTTTTTCCACATAGTTTCATTCCACAGGTGGGCGGGGCTGCACAGGGCAGGAACCAGGCCGGGGTCTTGCCCGGGTGAGAACTGAACTGGGGGCACTCCCCAGCTCAGCACATGGGTCCGCACGGGCAGGGGCCGGGACTCGATTCCCGGTCCCCGGGGCTGCAAAGTGAGTGCCCAATCCACTGAGCCATCCCATCTTCCCCATATTTTATTGTTTTTGACAGAGAGAGACAGAGTGAGAGAGAAGGGGGAGGGCCCAGAGTAGTGTCCATAGTTGTAAGTCATCAGTTTTCCACATGGTTTTCTTCCATAGGTGGGCAGGGGCTGCACAGGGTAGGAACTGGGCTGAGGGCCTCTTGCATGGGAGGCATGGCCCCTTGAGCCAGAGACTGAATTGGGGGCAAGAACTAAACTAGGGGCCTCTGGCATGGGAAGCACACCCCAGTTCAGTATATGGGTCCGCACAGGCCAGGATTCCATCCTCCGTCCTCAGGGCTGCAAAGTGAGTGCTTAACCCACTGAGCCATCCCAACTTCCCCTATTTAGTCATCTTTGATAAGGTATAATTTTGGAGGAATTTGTCCTTGTGATCCAAATTTTTAAATTTTGTATGTCTATGTATCTGAAAGGGTGCTCCTTGATGTTGGTATTCTGTTTTCTCTCAATTTCTTAATCAGTCTAGGGATTTTCAATTTATGAGTCATCTTTTCAAAGAACCAGATGTTTTAGATTTGATTTTATATATTGTACATTGGTATTATTTTAGTTATTTTATCTATATTATTTTATCTATATTATTTTCTTCTACTTTCTTTGGGTTTGATTTGCTGTTTATTTCTATGTAGTCTATAGCAATTGTTATATAATACTCTTCTTTATCTCTAAGCAATCATTATACAATAGTCTTCTTTATCTCTAATAATTCATTTTCTCTTAAAGTCTTTTTGTGACTTGAGTTTGCATAGGTAGAATAAGCACACCAAAAAAATATCAGTAAGATGAGCTGAAAATAGTAAACTTGATCTAACTGACAAACATACACACATACATACATGCATACATACATTTTCCCCCCATCCTCATTTCTCTGTCAACACCCACAGCACACCCCCAGTTGGTTCCAACCTCATGGGAGAGGGGTAGCCTGTGTTTGGTCATGGACCCCAGGTCTAGGCAGGGCTTGTTAGGACTCCATTCCTTCCCCACCCAACCTCTTAGGTGCCTTCTTTGCACTCCCTTTGCTTGGGCCACACTGTCTCTGCATTCTTACTTTTGCCTTCACCTCTTCTTACCTTAACACATGTGGGTCTCAGCTCCCAGGCTATAAGCTCCTTGGAAGCAGGCCCTCAAGAACTAAGAAGTACTTTTGCCACCCCCCGCCCCCAAAGAAACAAAAACACCTCTTGTTTGCAATTTTTCTGTATCTGTGTATTTATCATCTCACTATTTTCTATATGATCCACCCGTTTTATGTTCCTTTTTCTCCTTGTCTTCTTTTGAATTATTCAAGTTATATTTTTAATTTTCTCCCTTTATTAGCTTATTAATTATATATTATTTAAAAATTTTTTTGTTGTTACCCTGGAGGACATAAAGTTTATTCTTGACTTATAGTCTAATACAAATTAATTCTCTAACAAAATATACTTTGCAACCCTGGTAGAACGTTAGAATAGTTTAACTCCATCTTAATTTTGTGAGGTATTTTTTCTACATGTATCCCTTTCCTGCCTTATTATGTATTTAAGTTCTACATATATTTTAAACCTTAAAGATGTTATAGTTACTATTTTGTACAGCTGTCATTAATTTATATTTACTCCCAAATTTACTTTTTCCTTGATGAATTTCCATTTTTCCATTTTTCATCTGCTTGAAGAACTGTTTAGTATTTCTCTTCATATAGGCCTGCTAATAGTCCCTAAGATTTTGTTGTGCTAAAATGTCTTTACCTTCATTTTTAAAGCTTATTTGCTAGTATGGAATTTAAGTTGCAGATTATTTTCTTTTAGTACTTTAAGAACATCATACAATTGCCTTCTGGTTTCCATTATTACTGTTCCCAGCAGCAATCTTATGTCTCTTTGAAATAATTGTGTCTTTTTCCCCACCTGTGGCTGCTCATTATATTATCTTTTTTTTTTTTATTTTTTTTAAAGATTTATTTCATTGATTTTTGACAGACAGAAACAGAGACAGAGAGAGACAGAGAGAAGGGGGAGGGCCCAGAGCAGTCTCCATAGTTGACATTAGTGTTCCATATAGTTTCACTCCACAGGTGGGCACAGGGCTGCGCAGGGCATGTGGGTCCGCATGGGCCGGGGCCGGGACTCGATCCTCGGTCCCCGGGGCTTCAAAGCGAGCGCT
>PVKE010020477.1:0-27451 GCA_004027555.1 Craseonycteris thonglongyai | reverse complement strand
CATTACAAGGTTGCATAGATCTGTACTGTAGCTAATCGGGAAATTCAGAAATAAAGTTGATAAATTCTCTACAGTTAAAAGTGGGAGTTTTCAACACATAAATATAGACTTTCTGGGAATTCTGTGTCCAGAAATAAGTGAAATTTGGACCATCATGGAGAGAGAGGAGGTAACTGGCAAAGGATTAAAACCTCTTTGAAAAAGAAGAGAAAACTCAGGAAGAATTAAATAAATGTAACAATGTCTGAGCCTAATTATTTAGTTAAAACAATTTAAATTAATTAAAAATAATAATATATTACATTATTCATTGTTTTGTTATATACAAATCAATTTATAAGACAATATTTAAAATACTGTATGTGAGCCATGTCTCTTAGGTCACACAAACCTGGGGAGTACAAATTAGTTCATATAAACAACATTGTAGTGAACACAACAGGCTGCAGACAAACAGGCTACCTAGTAAATGAAGCAGAATAGAGTCCAGAAACAGACTCACACATATATAGACATTTAAGATTAAAGTAACACTGCAGTGCTGTGAGGGAAAGATGGTCTTTCCAATAAATGGTGTTAGACCAACTGGACATTCATATGGAAAAAAAAATGAACCTTGACCTCCAACCTCACACCATAGGTGCAAATCAAGTCCAGATAAACTGTAGGTGAAAAATGTGAAAGATAAGCGGTAAACAAGAGAAAACATTTTAATGACATTGGGGTTGGCAAAGATTTCTAAATGAAAATGTAAAAAACTGTTAGCCATAAAGATAAAAATAATTGATAAGCTGAACTATGCTGAAGTTAGGAATATCACGGTTCTTCATGATGTCTTCATAGAATACCATAAGAAACACCATAGGACGCCATGGTCTTCATAGGACCGTAAGAAAATTAAAGGTACCCAAAGAAAGGGAGGACATATTCACAACACCTATCCAACTAAGCATTTGTATCAAGAATATAGAAAGATCTCCTGCACAGTTGTAATAAAAAGGCACAAAACAATAAGAAAATGGACAAATACCTTGACCATATTTTTCACAAAAGAGGATATATAAATAACCAATAAACATATGAAAGTGTACAGGGTAAAGAAAATTAAGACCAACCACATCATGACACCACTCTGCAACCACAAAATAACTAATATAAAGAAGACAGAAAATACCAAATGCTGAAAAATATGAAGCAACCGTAACTCTCATACACTGCTGGTGGGAAAGCAAATTGGTTCCACCACTTTAGAAGCTTGTTGACAGTACCTATTAAAGGTAAACATATCCTTATTATAAGATATGGCATTTATACTCCTCGGTAATTACTCAATAGAAATATGTAAATAATGTGTATTTAAAGATATATACTAGAATATTCATAGCAGTATTCTTGTCAATAGCCAAAACTACCCAAATGTCCACCAATGTATAATGAATAAATAAAAATCAAATACTGTACAGTAAAAGGAATGAATCAACATGTGACAACCTGAACAAAGCTTGCAAATATTGTGTTGAGTATTTAAAAAGCTGGACATACAACAGAATATTGTATAATTCCATTTATATAAGGTATAGTAACAAAAAACTACTCTATGCAATTAGAAGTCAAGAACGTAGTTGCTCCTGGCAGGGATAGTGATTGTAAAAAGGCAGGAAGGGAGTCCAGGATACTGGTTACACACACATGTTCAGTTTGTGAAAGTTTATCAATCTGTACACTTAAGATATGTACACTTCTCTGTATGGGTATACACATTAATGAAGTGTGTTTTGTTTTTCTTGTTGTTTGTTTTTTAAGAGAAAGTTATAAACTTAGACAGCCTAAGGTCACACTGTCTAGCTCTGTTGATTTTGAGTAAATTACTTCATCTTAGAATTTCATGCTGGTAAAATGGGAATAAACATAGTATCTACTTCACATAACTCTACAGAACATTAAAACTCCACCATAATGTAATAAACAAAGTCCCCAAAATTCAACTGGGTATCAACATGTTGTGTTGAAAGGTTAATCAAATGACAAGGGCAAACCTGTGCAGCTCACCAGCTGGGAGTTCTAGGAGTCCAGCTATGCAATCCAAATCTATCTTCATCCTGGCTGTGGTTTGTCATCACTTGATGGCAAATGTCAGCTCTGGCTTGAATACTAATAGAATTAATTCTCGATTCTATGGATATATAGGATTTCCAAGACAAAGATTTAGTTGGTGCCCATTTTTTCATGACAGGGAAACTGGGTTGGAGGAGTCTAGGATCTCTACCTTCCTGCTTCCTAAACCAAGATCATCTTCTATTTCCAAATCCAGCATGACACTCTCTTCCACTTTCCCTCTCTCTTTGAAAAAACTTTAGACCATACTTGTTTGGAAAAAATATGTAGGCTGGGAAGAAAACAGGAGAGAAACTTCAACCCCATAATATGTAAATTTGCAGTTGGGACAATGGGAAATTATTAAACACATAAATCACATGAATAAAAGGTTAGTTATTTTTCCCTCCTGCCTGTTCACCCCACTCACCCACCCACATACACACACACTTTGCAAGACTTCTGAACCTCAAGATTTTCCCCAGCTATTTGCTATAGTGCTCAGAATGTATGTGGGATTTTCTGCCACTGGATCCTATCATTCCCTAAAATACAGGACTAATAAACAGCAAATCCTTAAGTCTTGAAGCACCACTGTTTTCAGGAGTCCTCAAGTGCTGCAGCCAGGCTGTTTTCCATGCCAAAGAAAGAATGTGTTGCTTCCCCTTTCGGAGTTGAGAAAGGAACCAAAGGAACCCTGCCTTGCATAACAATGTCTTACAGAATTTTTGGAAAAAGCAACTCTATAGTTTAAGGATATTTGCGGAACTTTTTGCTTTATCTTTTCTTCTTCTTCCTCTCTTTTTTTCTTTTTTTTTTTTTTCTTTTATGTGTAGAACCACTCAATAGTACAAGAATCCATGAGGTCTGGACCATCACACTATATGGGAGCCTCAGACCCTTCTCTCAGATGACTGACATTGTATTATTGGGTCCAGCCAGATTGTTTTCTTCCTTAGATAATCTCAGTCCCTGTTGCAAACACACTACTAGCAAGCTTGTCACTCCAGTCAATTAGACACATCTAGATATATCTGATTCCCCAAAATGAATGCACTGGTATTCAAGAAGAAACTTCTCCCAGCACATTTCATTGTGTATTGTTGGCTTTATAAACTTCAGAGCATCAAAAACATACCACATTATCTATCACTAAAGATGGTTGTCTGAACCAGATAAAGCCAGTGGAAAAATAGGATGAAGACTCTGGGCCCAGAATAAGTGGCAGTACTCAGCAACCTTAGTGCAGTGGATATCAATCTTTCTTTTTACAAGGCCATAGCTTCTGATGCATGATACAGGTTATATTCAGATTCCACACAATTCCCAAGGCATCCAATGCAACTTCACCTTCTGTCTCCCACTCAAGGAAACATGTTAGAATTTAAGAAAGTATAAATGATGTTTAATTATAGATATAACCTTGATAGTGCTCTAATCTATTAAAGCAATAAAACAAACTCAAGTTTTAGTTCCTCCTTATTAAGAAAACATTATTGGGGAAGCCGGGATGGCTCAGTGGGTTAAGCGCTCACTTTGCAGCGCCGGGGACCGGGGATCAAGTCCCGGCCCGGCCGGTGCAGAACCATGTGCTGGACTGGGAGCTCCCCCAGTTCAGTTCTCTCTCTGTCTCTGTCTCTGTCTCGCTCTCTCTCTGTCAAAAATGAATAAATAAATAAATAAATAAATAAATAAGAAAGAAAACATTATTTGTGGGGGTGCCAGGATAGCTCAATGGCTGAGCATTTGCTTCCCAACTACAAAGTTCAGGGTTCAATGCCCAGTCCCAGTCCATGCAAACCCATATGCTGAACCATTGCACAATCAGTAACCACCAAGGTGGCAGCAAAGATTCTTGCCTCCCATGTGGTAGATCCCCAGTTCAGTTCCTGCCCCATACAGCTCCACATCCACCTGTGTGGAATGAAACTATGTCACAACTAATGATGTACTACTTTGGAAACTGCTCTGGGCCTTCCCCCTTCTCTCTCTCTCTCTCCTCCCCTTCTCACCTTCTCTCAAATGATAAATCATTTAAAAGAAAAAAAAAAAACACTACTTGCAATTCAGTCCACCACCAATGCTTTTGATCACTGAGTGTGTCACACTCTTATGACAGTAAGACCCACTACCTAAATGAGATTTGCTAAAAGTACATGGAGGAATCTCACACAAATACAGGAAGGGCAGGGTAAAGCTGGACCTCAGAGATGAGTTGAATGCTGCCTGGATTTTTCTTGTCTTTGTCTATCACAGTTGCTTGTTTCTCTCCTGGAAACTAGTTTCCTTCACATTTCAGAGAACTTGGACTCCCAAGCTCCTGTAGCACTCATAGACAGAGTGGGGTCTCTCCCCTTGATTATCACATGACAAACTATGGAAGGACAGCAATCGACAGCATTCTTGTCAGGTGCCTATCCCCAAACCAATCAACAAGGGCCATGGGGCCTGGTCCCAAGACACACAGACCAAAGCCAATGCAGAGAAGGAAAAACTGTTCATATCTATTCAAAGATACATTTTCCATCTGGAGACAGCAGAGTTTCTATTCTGATTATGGCATTTGCTGAATGTAGGGTGTAAAATTAACAGAATAAGTCACAGAAGAAGCCAAAATCAGAACCCAAAGAGTAAAGATTAATAAGTGGTTTCTCAGTTCCAAGAGCCAGACATTAGGCTGAAACCAGGGTTGGAATGAGTATCACAGCAGTCTGAAAGTGAGTGAAAGGAAGTTGTTTGTGACAGTCTGATGACTCCCCATGATAAGGCACTGATCCTCATCTTTAATAATAACCAATAATAAGCACACTGCATGACTTTCCTCTACTTCTAATATTATGTGTAAAACTGTGCAGGCCGAATCAAATGCAATTACTGCTTTAGTCAGACTAGATGAAAACCCACAGCTTACACATTAAAAAGATTCAGTGGGTGAAAGACCTGAAGAAAAAAGAAGCAATAATGTTTTTTATGATTATTATTTTCATTGTTATTATTTTGGTTTGGGTTATTATAATTATTATTATCATAATTACTTTTTTATTGATATTTCTCCTTCTGTTTATCTTGAGACAGAAGCAATAACTGTCCAGCTCTCCTTTGTAAAGGTGCCAAGGGAGTAGTTGGAAGTAATGATGAAAAAGTCTTTTTCTTTTATATTAGTCCTGCTATAAAAGGGGTGGTTACTCTTTGCATAAAGGTAGCTATGTCACATAAAATAAAGTCATATTTTTTCCAAAGCCATTCACGCAAATCTCAAAGTAACTTCTTCTGTTTCATCAAATGGCATACTTGAGTGATTATCAATCAAATCTTCTGAACTTCCCTTCCTCATATAATATGCTGAGTTAATAAAAAGTCAAGGCCCCAGCTTCTTTGCCTGGGTCTCATTTTGTCCCATGTTCCAGTGCTCCATTGACTCTGTTGATTAAAGAGCACACATAGCAGAGTTTCATGTGATCAGTGTTTTTCAGGGGAAGAAGAACAAGAATTAATTGATCTTTTGTCCCTGAGTAATACTGTTTGATGGAAATTTAATAGGCGCTGGTAGATTTCAATATCACCAGGAAACCATAGAGAACTTGACATTTCAATTTGTTTCTGAATCATTCATATAGGAGAAAAGGCAGGCATATACATACGTTAATAAGCTTTCTGACAGAGCAATGAGGGAAGAAAGAAAGAAAAAAATGACATGGATCATTTGTCCATAGAAGACTCAGCAAGAAATGAGTTTGAGCTGTATATAGAGATTTCTTTTCAGCCATATTTCTGAGCTGGGAATAAATAAGTGTATTACTCCGGGGAATTAGTCCACTGAGAATATATGTTTAAGATAATACTGATTTGCAAGATTTTAGGGGACTTGGGGAAGCTTCTTGATCTCCCCCACACTCCAGCTATGGCTTTAGTTAGCCACCTACACTGGACCTGAATAGCTGATGAAACTAATGCTCCCCCATTTCAGCTTCTTGCATGCTCCTGACTAACTCATGCCCATCTTCTGTAGCATGCTCTTTCTCCTCAGGTTTCAAGGCCACCCCAATGCCTCAGCTCCTCTAGCACAGAAGGATACAACCTAAGCAACCCACTCTCTTCAAGACAGTGGTGACTGAATGTGTTCTTTGGCAGTATTTGAACTGTAAATGGGGAAAGAGAATGCTGAATTATCAAGAATGACCTAGTGATATATATTCTTGCATTGTGCAGCCTATTATCTATTACCTGACAAGTCCTACCACAGAGCACACTGCTTCCCACAAACTTGAGGGCTATAGAATGTACTCTTTAGCAAACTATAGCTTCTAATCTAAATAAATAGATTTTTCCTAATTTACCTTTCAAAGCATCCAGATAAGCTCTCCTTAACTAATCTTGATAATTGACATTTTAGAAAAATTTCCTTTAGGTTCTCATTAAAAAGTATAGGTTAAGAAAGGTCATTTGGAGATCTAGTCAAGATGATGGAGTAGGTAAATGTTATGCTTACCTCCTCTCATGACCATATCAAAATTACAACTGAACTACAGAACAATTATCACCGAGAGTCATCTGAAGTCTAGTTAAACCAAAGCCTTACAGAAGAAGTCACCTAGAGACTATTTGAAAGGGCAGAGACATGGAATGGGCTAGTTACACATCCACATGTGTGAGACAGCCAAAATAAAGACACAAAGAAACATGCCCCCTGCAAACAAACAAGCAAACAAGCAAAACAGAACAAAGCTTCAGAAAAGGAACTAAAAAAAATGGAGATAAACAATCTACCAGATGCAGAGTTCCAAACAGTGGTTATAAAGATGCATAATGATCTCAGGAAGAACTTCAACAACAACAAAGAAAATGTAAAAATAAAGATAGAAAACATAAAAAGAAGCAGTCAGAAATAAAGAATATAAGAACTGATATGAAGAATATATTAGAGGGTATCAACAGTTGATTAGGTTAAACAAAGGTTCAAATCTCCAGTTTAGAAGATAAGATAGCAGAAGGCACCCAAAAAGAAAAAAGAATTCAAAATATGAAGATAGTTTAAGGGACCTCTCGGGCAACATCAAGCACATCAACACTCATATCAAAGGGGAAGGAGAAGAGAGAAAGCAAGGAATTGAGAACCTGCTGAAAGAAATAATGACTAAAAACTTCCCTAACCTGAAGAAGAAAATATACATATAAGCCCAGGAAGTGCAGAGAGTCCCAAACAAGGCGAACCCAAAGAGGCCCACACCAAGACACATCATAATTAAAATGCCAAAGGTTAAAGACAAAGAGGGACTCTTAGAAGCAAAGGGAGAAAAGCAGTTAGCTACCTACAAAGGAGCTCCCATAAGACTATCAGCTGATTTCTCAACAGAAACTTCGCAGGCCAGAAGGGATTGGCACAAAATATTCAAAGTGATGAAAAGGACCTACAACCAAGATTACTCTACACAGCAAAGCTATCACTTGGAATCGAAGGACGGAGAATGAGCTTCCTGGACAAGAAAAAGCAATAGTAATTTAACACAAAACCAGAATTACAAAGAATCTTAGAGTGATTTCTTTAAGAAGAAAAACAAAATATTAAATATACAAATAATGAAATGGCAATAACTACATATCTATCAATAATTACTTTCGATGTAAATGGATTAAATGCCCCAAGTAAAAGATAGGATGACTGAATGAATAAGAAAAAAAAGAGTCTTACACATACTACCTACAAGAGACTCACTTCAGATCAAGAGACACACAGAGATTGAGAATAAAGAGATGGAAAAAGTTATCTCATGAAAATGGAAAGAAAAAAATAAAACTGGAATAACAATACTTTAACTTGACAAAATGAACTTTGAAACAAAGGCTATAACAAGATTCAAGGAAGGACCCGGTAATCCCAATTCATGGTATTTATATGAAGAAACCCAAAATGTTACTTCAAGGGGATATATGTATTCATATGTTCACTGCAACATAGCTTACAATGGCCCAGATGTGGTGGCAGCCTGGTGTCTGTCAATGGATGAATGGATAAAGATGTGTTGATACATATAAAAGGGCTATCCGGGAAAAAAATCAGCTATTGTCAATATAATGAGAATGGTGACATGGCTGAATACTTTCTGGACAAGCCTTGTATACGATGGAATATTGCCTGGCCATGGAAGGGGACAGGTTCTTGTCTACAGAGGCATAAACGGACCTGAAGAGTACTAGGCTGAGTAAAGGATGTCAGACAGAGAAAGATAGATGCAACATGGTTTCACTTTCATGTGGAATCTAAAGAACAAAATAAACAAAACATGAGCAATCATAGATACAAAGAATATTTTGATGATTGCCAGATGGGAAGGGCATTGGGGGTGGTTTAAAAAGAGGAAAGGATTAAGAAGTACAAATTGACTGTTAAACAGTAGTCATGAGGATGTAGGATGTAGCAAAAGATATATAGTCAATCATGTTGTAATAACTCTGTATGGTGTCAGATGGATACTAGATTTATAGGGGTGATAGATGGGAAGGGTGTGGGTAAACAGAATGAAACAGGTAAGGGGATTAAGAAGTAAAAATTGGTGGCTATTAAATAGTCATGGGGATGCAAAGTACAAGGAATATAGTCAATAAAATAGAAATAACTATGTATACCGCCAGGTGATTACTAGACTAGTCAGGGGGATCATTTCTTAAATTATATAAATGTTTAACCACTATGCTGTACATCTGAAATTAATAGAAAATATATTGAATGTCAACTGTAATTGCAAGATTTAAAAAGCAGGGGAAAGGTAAAGTGGCATAGAAGTTCAAATTTTCAGGTACAAAAACAAAGAAGTCATGGGGATTTAATGTAGAGCATTGGAAATAAAGTCAGTAATATTATGATAGCATGGTAGAGTGTCATATGGTTGTTGAACTTATCATGGTGATCACATCTTTAGGTATATAAATGTTGAATAGTTATTATGTACACCTAAAACTAATATAATATTGTCGGTTAGCTATATTTTAATTAAAATTGTTTTAATTTTAAAAAGGGAAAGTTCATTTAAGAGAATATCTGCTTATTATAAAATTAATGTGCACCCAAATTTTCAAGAAAAAATATCTCGCATAAAAAGAGGTTTGTCAAACATACATGCAATCACCTATATTTGTTATACTCAAAAAAAATGAAAAATGGGTAATTAAACCACACGCATTTAAGATGCCTACATCATGGAAACTAATAAACCGTTGATGCCATCTCTGGCCTTATGAGGTCTTTACACCTGGGACAGCCTATGTGTATTGTAATTAATCATCATATATCACCCAGCACCACTTGCTACCTAACAGATGAGCCTGCAGCAATCCTAATGGTTTCACTACCTTTGTTCATATGTGGACATTTTCCTTCATAGTATGAGTCTGTGTCTCAAGTAAGTTTTCTTTTAGTTTTGCCTTTTTATTTGAATTAATATTAGCCAGGTGTAATAGGTTGAATAATGTCCACCCACCCCAAGGTGTGCACATCCTAGTCTTCAGATGCTACAAATATGTTTCTTTATATGGCAAAACAATTTTGCAGGTGTGAGTGAAGTAGATTAAAAATCTTGAGATGGAAACAGTATCCTGAATTACCCAGGTGATCCCAATGATACAATCACAAGAGTCCTTGTAAGAGAGAGGCAGGGGGAGATACTACAACCAAAAAAGGAGGAAGTGACATAATGATGATAGCAGAGATTGGAGTAAGGTAATTTGGAGATGGAGGAAGGGGCCACAGGACAAGGAACATGGGTGGTCACAAGAAGCTGAAAAAGTCAAGGAGATGAGTCCTCTCAGATCTTCCAGAGAGAACCAACCCTACTAATACTGTAACTTTGGCCCAGTGAAACTGATTTCAAACCTCTGACCTCCTGGTGTTTAAAACCATTAGATTTGTGGGAATCTCTTAAAGTCACAAAAGAAAATTAATATGTCAGACATGAATATTTTATTAACATATAAACTTACAAATGTCCTTAAAATTAGGAAATTTTTAACTTTCAGTGGTCTATATTAGTTTGGAAGCTTAAATCATAACTGGCATTCAGGATAAAAATGAAAACAACCCTCTTCATTGTTATATGGGTTATTGATCAAAAAGAATTTACTCAATACCTACTTTGTACAGGTATTGTACTATAAGAGATAGCTGAATAAAGTGCATTGCCCATAAAGAGCTTTTTTTTTTTTTTAATGGTAGGAAAGCAAAACATGTACAAGATTAAATAACTTTGAGCATCATATCTGAATCACTCGTGAATCTCCAAAATACTTCCTGACATGTAGTAGATGCTATATGTTTTCTATTGAGCTGTATAAATTAAGCTTATTTGAAGTAAAACAACAGTGCAAGAGTTGTCATGAAACAGCCTGTGAGTATCTGTGAAATGGTTGCTATTTTAATTAATAGTTGAAGAAGGGAGAAAGAAAAGAAGGAAAAGAAGGAAGGAGGGAAAGAGGAAAGGAGGTGAAGAAAGGAGGAGAGGTCTACCAGGTGGCTTTTTGGACAGGCCAGACAAAAGGTGAATGGGCTTCTCAGTGGAGTGCCTGAAGGTAAACCTAGGTTTGGCTTTTAGTGGTACAAGTTCAGGCCCTCAGTTTCCCCAAGGCTCATTAGGTTCTGGAAGATCATCAAGTCTGGAGGCTGTATTTAGAGAATCCTAAATTTCACAGGTTGTGTATCTGAGGCTATATGAATACATTTTACTCGATATGGCTACAAGGGCTATAAGGTAAAAAATCCAATCACAAAGAAACAAATACAGGACTCTAGTTCAGAACTCAAATACCAATCATGAAGTTGCTAGGCTTAGAGAGTGAGATTAAAGCCAAGGTCAGGGCCAGAAAATAAGACAATGATGACAAAATACAAATGAGACAACCACATAGATGAAATAATGAAGAATGGGCGTGTGAAGAAGGATAACACCATCTTTCGTGCCCAGAAGTAGATAATGTGATGGAAAGATAACTAAGTGTTTGAAGTTGTGAGATAGTTCCAGAACAGGGCATCATGAAAGGGAGGGAGAAAAAAACAGGGCACTAGAGTAGTTGACAATTCGGGCATCAAGAACCTCATATGTAAGGCAGTCGAGTGTGAGTAACAAAAGTTTTCTTGTGAATTGATTGGGTTATAGTTGTGTGTGACCATACTACAGGACTAGCTATTTTGACCAAACTTAATCCAAGTCATAAGAGTAGCTACTTTTGTTAATAACTTACTATGTACTAAGCACTATTCTAAAGACCACTATCTCATTCAATCTCTCCAGCAACCCTATGAGGTATATGCTGTCATTGTCTCCATTTTATAGGTCAGTTAATAGAAGCACAGAGAGACTAGATAACTTGCCTAAAATTATACAGAGAATAAGTGGTGGATCTCGGGTTAATTTTTTCTGAGCTATCAACATCATTATGTTAATCCTCATCCTATTTCCAGACCATGGCAGGTCATGACTATCATCAGAGCAGGAGGTCTGGCCCACCTTCAAATTATATTTGGAATCTGACTTTTTTTTTTTTTTTACCACCTCCACTCTTACTACCCTAGCCCAAGACATCATTTTTGTGTCACCAGGATTATTACAATGGCCTCCTAACTAGTCTTCACACATTTCCCTGTATAGTCTATTTTCAACACAGCAGCCATGGTTATGCTTTTCAAGTGTGTCACACTTCACAAAAGAATATATCCAAGTGACCAGTGTGCATATGAAGTAGGGTGCTCAGTATTATTACTCACTGGGGACTGCAATTTTAGACCACAATGCAATGCCATTGCTTAACCACCACAATATCTAAAATGAAAAAGCAGACAAAAATCAAGTGTTGGAATAGCTGAAACTCTCATATACTGGTAGGTACAATCACATTGAGAACTATTTGGCAATGTCTGCTAAAGGTGAGCATATGCTATGGCCCCACAATCTCACTCCTAGGCATATATTTAATCGAAATGGGTACAAACGTTCACCTAAAAGTTTACACAAGAAAATTCAGAGCAGCACTATTTATAATAGCAAAATCCACAAGTTCATCTACAATAGAATAATAAATAAGCCCCATGGGATTTAATTATTTTAGGTAATCACATAATCAAGTACTATACAGCAGTGAAAATAAACAAACTACAACTACCTTCTTGAATAAGAGCCAGGCTCAAAATAGGACATCCTATTTGATTTCACAACTGATTTTGTATGTTAGAAGTCAGAGTAGAAGTTGCCCTTACAGAGGGGGAAATGCCCTTATGGAAAGAGAACACAAGAGGAGTTTCTGGGGTACTGGAAATGCTAGTTACATACTTCGAGTTTTGTACTTTGAGTAAACAAACTCATGAGCTGTATACTTATGAACATTTACATAAATTAAATATTTATATTAAATATTATATATATATATATATATATTTAAAGTTTGCAAAAAAAACAAACAGTATGTCATATCATCTAACATCTCTGTTCAACACCCCCTGCAACACACACACCCGATGTCTTCCCATCAAACTCAAGAGGAAAAGCCAAAGGTCCTACTGTGGCTTCAAAGCCTTTGCTTGATAACCATCACCTATTACTGATCTGACCTCCTATGACTTTTCTTCTTGTTCATCTGTGCTAACCATACACGCACTCTTGCTGTTGCTGCCTCAGAACCACTTCCTGTTCTCCCTGTTCTTCCCCAGATATCTGCATGGTTTGTTCCCTTTTCTCCTTTGTGTCTTCAAGCAAAAGTTATATTTACAGTGAAAAATTTCTGATCACTTCATCTAGAATGATATGCCCTCCTTCTCAGGACTTTTCTTCTCCTTTTCTGATTTATTTTTCCTCATAGAACTTATTATACTTAATTTGCCATAATATTTGTTAGTTTTGTTTTGTTTTTACCTGTCTCCTTCACACTAAAATATGCCCTCCCTAGGGTTAAGTATATTTGCCTGAATCATTCATTTCTGTATCCCCAGTGCTTGGCACATAGTAGATGCTTAATAAATATTTGTTAAATGAATAGAGCTTATACCTTTATTATATTTGTTAATTATGGGCATATCTGTCTTCTCTAGTAGAGTGTAAGTAAGACATAGATAGTATGTTAGTTTTATAGAGTTTTTCATAACAAATAACCACAAACTTGATAGCTTAAAACAATATAAAATTATCCACTCACAGTTCTAGAAGCCAGAGCTTCAAATGAAGATGTCAGCAAGGCTACATACATCCCAAAGGCTCAAAGGGTAAAATTCTTGCCTCTCCAGCTTCTGGTGGCTCCTGGCGGGATGTGTAATAGGCCTAATTGTTAATGACATACAGAGAAGGTCAGTGGAATAAAAGGCCTGGGTCATGAGGCCAGTTAGGAACCCAGGTAGAAAAAGGTGAGCATATCTAGACCATCATGTCTTGTGTGGGAGAAAGGAATTCAAGTAGGAACAAAAAAGCAAAAGTCTAGCAATTGTATAGAAGGAATAAGGATAAAGGAGGAAGGTAATATCTCAAGGTAATAATCTAAGAAAAGATAAGACTGAATGTAAAAGTATAAGTAGGCTGATGAGATATACCATTTTAAGTGGGACAGGAAACAATGTTACTCTCCTATTTCAAACAGTACATAGGGTCAGCCTAGTGTCACTGCGCTAAATTCAAGGTGTCAGTAGGCTGATGATATGTACCATTTGAAACAGGACAGCACTGTTGTTTTCTGTCCCATTTCAAACAGTACATCTGGTCCGTCTAACTACAAGGCAAATTCATAAATATAACTGGCTTCATGGATATGAGAGAAAAAAAGGATAGATTTCATGTGCATTGCTATACTGAGCTGAACTTGTATTTATTAATTTATAAACTTACTAGGGATAGTTCAATATAGTTATGATTTAGAATTCTAACAATTTCTGTGATATGATTGATTCCATTGACTAGTTTTCAAATTAAAATAATGATTCAAATTATTTTATAGAAGGGAAGCCAGAATGGCTCAGCGGGTTAAGTGTTCACTTTGCAGCCCTGGGAACCAAGGATCAAATCCCATCCCTAGCCTGTGCAGACCCATATGCTGAACTTGGGTGTGCTTCCCCTTGCAGTAAGCCCTCAGTTTGGTTCTCACCGCCCCCCTCCCCCCGCCACACACACATTCAGCCCCTGGTTCAAGGGGGCGCGCCTCCCAGGCTGGAGGCCCCCAGCCCAGTTCCCACCTTGCGCAGCCCCTGCCCACCTGTGTGGAAGGAAGCCATATCAAAAACTGATGACATACAACTATGGAGACTGCTCTGAGCCCTCCCCCTTCTCTCTGTCTCTCTCTGTCTCACTCTGTCTCTGACAAAAACAATATAATAAATCTTTAAAAGATTATTTGATAGGCCTTATCTTAGCAGAAGAATAAATGTAAAAAAGAAATATATCACAAAATTATCATCATTTATATGCTTTAACCTCATGTATGACTTGTGGCTAGCTGATGATTCCTTTTTTAATCCCATTTTCTATGTTTGAAGAGAGAAATTATTTTTACTTATTCTTACCAGCAGACAACCTAACATCAGTTCTGACAAAGGTAAGCATAAGCCCCAACCCCACAAGGTCCAGTTTAACAAAAATTGGGGGCAGTCAAAAACTCTTAGCCCTAGAGTCATGTGTAATTCATGAAACATATGTCAAAAAATGTTGACTCAAGATCTTTTGAGATGTGGTAAAATTTAAACATTACAAACTTCTCATTTCTTCAAAAAAAAAATCCTACAAATTAGCTCTAGTAAAACCATATGGTGAGACGGAAATCTGACTAAGATCTGCTAGTAAGGAGATCTTAGTTATCGGAGGCACACAACAGGTCACAGTGCCAGAGCCTAATTGAAATCTAAAAGGTTCATCTTCCCTCCTGAAAATCTTAATAAGAACCCTCATATTGTTAAGTTCAATCAAAAAGGCTGACTAAATAAAGGCCCAGTGAAGATATTTTGCCTTCAGACTGTTTAAGGCACTCTCTGAACAATCCCTGTTCACTTTATTAATCCTGCAATGTGACTCAGTCTGTTTGCACAGAATGCAATTCATCCCATTTCTTAAATGGAAAATACTTAACTTCCCACAGTTGAAACTTTTATCTTTTATTTTGGCATGGAGAAAGGTGGCCAAGAGAGGAGACATTTCATCCAAAATTCACCAATTTCTTGCTTAATTAACTAAATCTCAAACCTAGTCCTTCAGGTTACTGTGGTATCTGAGAAGCAGATGGATTCTGTACAAAATGGATCCATGTTAAACCACTTGACTGCCTTAATGAGATCTAAGGACCGCATTCAACTATTGCAACTCATTAACAGTCTTTTCTCATTCTTTGGCTCTGTGCTCCTGCATTAGAGAACACCAGATTTATCTTTTCATCTCACTTTGAACTGAGGCCGCAAGACAACAGAAACCAATGACTCCCACGTTTCATAATGGACTACTTGATCATCTATAGGACTTACAAATTAAGGTGTCAAGAAAGTGGCACAACAGACCACTTAAGTCCTGTCAATGAGTTGCTGGCAAGATTGAGAAAAGTTGGGAATTTGGAGCTTTTTATATTCATCTCTTGGATTTAGGTGAGATGGTAGAAAGACAAATTGAATTTTACTCAAAATCTAAGTAGACTACCAAGAAACATCTTATAGTTTAAAGATATACCAACAAGGCAAAGGCAAACAAAGACAAATGAGTAGAACACTAGATTTCAGTGTAAATAGCAATTAAGCACCATAAAAACAACTTTTTAATATGTTGAATATACTCAGAAATATTTTTAAAAGTCTCTCTCTCTCTCTCTCTCTCTCTCTCACACACACACACACACACACACACACACACACACATTTTGCCCAGACTGGAAGCCTCCTCTGTCCTCTCCAGGCAAAAATAAATGTGATTACCTCTTTTCTGCTCCCTTAAGACATTGAGCATAATTCTATTATTAAAATGCTTACGCATTTACCAACCAATGTCACCCCCAATAAATTTAACAATAAAAAAATGCTTGCACCATGCATTGCCATTATATTACCCTCTAGTCTATATATTCTTAGAAGGGAAGGATTGTATTTTACTCATCTTCCTATCCCCAGCAGTTAGTGCACTGCAACAGAGTAGAAGCTTAATAAATATTGATTGAAAGAATGAATTGATGATGAAACATTTTATGGAAATTGAGAACAATTAAATATTTGTGATAAAGAGAAATTAAAATCTGGTGTCTGTGTTTGAAAGTGCTTAGGGACAACTAAAGGCAGGAAAACAAATTAAGAAAGGTATTGCATTGTTCTAACAAGGTTTTACTATGTGTTGTTGCTTTATATCAAGAGATATGATTTAAATAGTGGTATGTCAACATGTATAATACTAAGCTGAGCTATAAGAGGCTCTAATATGCTTAGGTAGGGGGCTGATTACAATTATGTTCATTATCATTTCCTTTCACATGATACTGTGGTATGTCCCTAAATCTTATCTTCATGCCCACCCTGGGACATGTGTCATTTATAGTTTTCCTTCTTTCCAAAAGCTATTTCATGGCAACAGACTGTGCATTTCTAGGGTAGGCCTTAAGGCACTCATTCAGGGACTGCTGTGTGCTAATAAGTGTTTCTTAAAATGACATAGAAGCTATGTATGTCATTGTTCACTTATTCAAAAGGAGATTCATTATTGAAGCTTTTCTAAAAACAAATGTGTCCACGTGTATAATATCAGCTGGGAAACAGCTCTGAGAGCTTGTTGGTCATTCTGCTCAGAACAGACAATGAGAGGTGACAGTAGATTTCAGAGCTGGCACTTAACAGATACAGCATTGGGCTTGGGTGAGTCCTTGATATACATTCTTGCATTTATCCTTGATCACAAATCTGTGAAGAATCCAAGAAACTGAGGCCTAGATGAATTAAACAACTGGCTTTGACTCACACAATTCACGAGTGATAGAGCTGGATTTTCACCAGGTTTTTCTGACTCCAACACCTTTGCTTTTAGCTGCTATTATGACATTATGTTGGCAGCTGTTTCCACCACAAGATTCTGCCTCATGTATGGGGCCAAATCCAAGCTAATGTTTTTCATCTTCTCTGTTGCTCAATTAAGAAAATTACTGAAGCATGCCTTGGATGCCCAGGCTTCATTTCCTCCTTTCTGACAACATGCTGGCTTTCCCATTACTGAAACCAAGAGTTTCTGGCTGTTCCTTCCATCGGTGTCTTTCCTCTCAGTATAGTCAGGGGATGGCCATGAGCAAAATTCAATTCAACCTCTCTCTCCCATAGCTCAAATTACCAAAGGGCCTCGAACCCCAAAGGAACCACACAAGTTAATTTATTCTCGGCCCCAGGTGGGAAGATTGCTGAACAGGGCCCACCAGGGAGGAGCTGCCTAGATCTGCGCCTCCCAGGCCTGGCTCTTCATTCTTCCTGTCAGTATGGTGAGAGCTATATCTCTTTCTAAGGAATTCTACTTTTGCTTAAAATGTCCAATTATTTTCTATGACTTGCAGCCAAATAACTAAATCAACTGAGGTGATCTCTAGTTCTTAGGGCTTACGCATGTTTTTCTTAAATATCTCCTTACGGCAAACAATATAATTTACAATCTGGGTACCATCAGGCAGACAAATGAAGTTAATACAACACTCAAAACGGTGTAAAAGTTCATGTTGTGTTCTGTTATGACACCAACATCGTAATCTTTTCTATTGTAACCACAAAAGGTCCCCTTCCCCAATATCAGAAGAGAATGTAGCATCTACCTCTCCTAACCTCCTAGCTTCTTCACTGAGCAGTGCATGGGGATTTTAAACTTCTGTTGCCAGCTGCTTTGGACAGAAGCAAAAATCTGAGAGAAACAGCACAACTACTGTACTTTCAACATCCAAGGAAAAGTGGTGTCTTTATAGCAGATTTTGTGAATTCCTCTTTCCGTATCTGAAGTTTTACTGTGATCTTGGTACCTTCTGTCATAACGTCTCCACGCCCCTCAAGCTTCACTCTTGGCCTTAATATTGCCTTCTTTTTTTTTTTTTTTTCAGCATGCATTATAGAGCTTGTGCATCAATATACAGTAATTTCAAAGAGCTTTGTTCCTCACCCCCAGGCCATTCAATTTTAACCACAGCCTATGGCCTTGGATTCCCTGCTGGGAGTTGGACAGGGAGATACTGGTCCTCTAGAAAATTAGCTTTAGGTTCAGCTGTTTTAACAGAGGAGTACATTTAACATACTGGACCAGCACTTCGCATGCGCATTCTGCTCTGGTATCATTGCACTTACATTTTTGCCCACTGGGATAGAATAAATGGAACTGACTGAATTTCCTAGTGGTGGCAGCTGTTGGTACTGTTAATAGATTAGATTTCTCCCAACCTCTGATAACTTGTCAATAAATCTTTCATAAGAATCCTGTCCATTTCCTTCCGCTTCGTTCGATGTCTTTACAGCCACCCAAACAGTTCGGATTTTCCCATTTCTTATTTCCCTGTTCTAAGAGTTATTTTTACCTCGGTCGTTTGATTTCTTCTAAATAGTCCAAATTTTCTTTGGCAGCTACAAGAATAAATCTAGCAGGGGCTCTGTCTACTCTCTTTTCCTCCCATCGAAGGGTTACTTTAGGAGCTCAGGGGAGAGGTACTCTGTAAGAATAATGGAGCATCCCTGGGGCTGCTTCTCTCTGATTGTCTCATAGCCCAGGCTGCTGCTTCCCTACACACGCCTCCATGTCAACAGGGCTGCTCCACTGCACTGCTGAGGAGGGGACTGGACTGACTCCCACCTTGGCACAGGCTCCCCTCACTCCAGCCCTCACCCATTCCTCACAGGCCTGACTCTTACCCCTGCCAGTAATTCTGCGTGCTACACTGCAGCAAGTTGCGGACAGGTACCCATATCTAACATTACTTTCCATTCTGCCAGTACCAGCACAATGCTAATTAGCCTGACAGTCCAGACAAATAGGGATTCCAGGCAACTGATGACACTTTTCAGCAAAATGACCCAGCTCTTTTACCCTGCAATTCCTAGTTTCCAAGAAGTGAGATAGAGTTAACACCACACTACTGGTAAATGACCTCTGAGTCTGCCTTTTCAGAGTATGTCCCTTCTTTTGGAAGCAGTAGAGTTGGGATAAGTGTGGAATTTATCCTGTGTCCATCTTATTTGCTGTGTAATCCGGGTCCAGGGCTGGCCCTTGGGCTGTGGCAGCTGTAAACTGGCCTTGTGCCTGCATGCTTAGACTGGTACAAAAGGATGGTGGGAAATCACCTGCCGCGTACACACACATTCCACATTGGGGAGTGGACAGAGGAAACGATACGCCTGGGTCGCTGCCAAGATTTCCAAAGAATTCAATGTACTCTACTGCTGTATCCTGTATACTTCCATAAAGCTGAATAAATGTACTAGATTAAAGCTTATTATGTCTTGTACATCTTGTGTCAACCACTGTGGAGGAACAATTCAGTTATGAAGTATTCTGTATATTTAGGGAAACATCTTCAGTAGAAAGCAATAAACCATCAGGAACATAAAAACTCTGATTATATCTATATGTAGTTGCTCTTGTCCTTCTGAGTTTTCTACCCAGGCAGTTCACTACTCTAGCTCTTACTGCCTATGTCTTCATAATTCAGAGTGAAGCTTTCTATCAATTTTCTCCACTTTGATCAGCCAAAGCCAGGTTTTCTCAGAGCTCCTTATGGGACCTGACGAGTCTTGTGTCATTCCATAGGGACCAAGGCTAATCTATGGGTCCTCCTCTCTTCCCTTACCCATTCCATGTAGAGCCCAGTTTTCTCAATCATAAACTGAAGAAAGTAAGAATGATCCAGAAAAAAAAAAAGAAAGAAAACAAAAACAAAGAAACTAAAAAGAACATAGAACTAGAAATAAATTATTCTGGCAACTGTTTTGATAAAATTTGAATCATGCAATTCTTTCAACATTTCTAAATGCTAATTTGACATTTGTAGAGAATAAGTACCTGAAAAGCAGGGACCATGTATTTTGTTATTCAGTTTGTATGAATCTAACACCTAAATCAACTGGTACTAAGACAGTGGCAGGGGTGGGTGTGGGAGGCAGGGAGAGTGTTTGCTTCTGTTTGGGTTTTTAGTTGAAACCAATGAGCTCCTGCAATTGTTATACCAGTAGTCTTTTGTAAGATTCAATAAACTACTTGTCCATGGCTGGTGGGAGCTTTTTTCAAGATTATCAATGTAATAAAAAAGTCAGAAGGAAATGATTCTAGATAACAGTCGAGCTGGAAATATACATCCCGGTCAAATAACATCAGAAAGATTCCATTTCCTTTTGCCAATAGCAAATTAAGTACCGGTAGCTCTATAGCTGATCAACTAATACCTACACCTAAGAAGAAAGAGAAAAAGAGAAAGAAGTACAAACCAGAGTTATTTTATCTACTCTGACTCTTGATCAATGTCTATCACTTTCATTAGTTGCCAACATAAAAATTTTAGATCAGAACTATGCTTTTCAAACTATTCTAACCACACCCAACTAAGAAATATTTATTTTATATATTTTTGTATATTTATTTTTCTATGTTTTTCTATTTATTTTTTAAGGCAGGCTGTGACCCAGTACATTGATTTCATGATCCCCAAAATAGGTTTTGAAATCACTAGACCATACCATGTGAGAACTTTCCAGAAACTGTTAAAATTCAGTAATTATTCTTACCTGATGTTAGTTTAAATAATTTTGTTGACTGATCTCTAGAGAAAGCTAAAGACTACTACCCTCTCATTCTACTCCATTACCCTCCCAAAATGAAGTATCCTTCTCAAGATTGATCTAATTCCACAACATTAATGCATTAAAACTCAGTCTAGTGCAAGCTTGTCTAACCCAAGGTCCACAGGCCACATACAGCCCAGGACAGTTTGAATGCAGCTCAACAGAAACTTGTAAACTTTCTTAAAACATTAAGAGATAGTTTTGTGATTTATTTTTTAGCTCATCAGCTATCATTAGTGTATTTTATGTGTGGCCCAAGACAATTCTTCTTCACCCCATGTGGCCCAGGGGAAGCCAAAAAGTTGGACACCCTTAGTCTAGTGAATGGAGGGGTCCTAATGGATTGGGTAGATGAGCACAAGATTATATAGGGAGAGAGGAACTTACCCTGGGAAAGACTGAGACAGGCAATGGGCCATGATGGGCAATGGGACACTTCTTCCCTAGGCCTTTGGAAAACTCTCTCACCAGTTTCCCTCTGCTCTTCTCTCAAGGAGGGTATTTTGGGTGGTTCTTACACACATTAGACTGGTAACATTAAACCTCTGACCTGGAGCAGGCAGAGTAGTTTCTTCAGCCCACTTGGGATCCAGCCATCAGGTGGGAGAGAGTAGGTATAGTTTTTTTCTTTTATTTTTTAAGATTTATTTTACTGTTTTTAACAGAAAGAGAGAGACAGACAAAGACAGAGAGAGACAGAGAGAAGGGGAAGGGCCCAGAGTAGTCTCCATAGTTGTACATCATCGGTTTTAAACATGGTTTCATTCCACACAAGTGGGCAGGGGCTGCACAGGGCAGGAACCACTTGGAGACCTCCTGCATGGGAGGCATACCCCCCACAAGCTGGGGGCTGAACTGGGGGCCTCCCATGTGGGAAGCTCTCCCTGGCAAGAAACGAACTGGGGGCCACACCCCAGTTCAGCATATGGGTCCACATGGGCCAGGGCCAGTTTTTGATTCTCTGACCCTAGGGCTGCAAAGTGACCACTTAACCCACTGAACCATTCGATATGGTTTCTTATTGAGATGTTGGTAAATGTCTGAGAATTCTCAATAATGGCAAAAGTTACTTTTCTCAATCTGGCAGAATTCTAATGAGTAAAGTAGTCTTAACTCCTAAGTTTTCTTGAGTTTCTATTACACCCTCTATCTCATCCTCAAAAGCTTGAAGGCTGCTAGAGATAGCATATAAATAGCGTAAAGGCTATTTGAGAGTTGCCACTTCTACTATTGCTCCTAATTGCATGTAACCTAGCAACGTTGAACCAGAGGACTAGCTGGGTATCCTGCCAGCCTCCACTGACTTCATAATTGTCTAAATAACTGCAATCATTGCAAATATTTATTGAATTTTAACAAAGCATTGAGCCTAGCTTTAAACACAGAATCAGACTCAGTGCCTCCCCATAAAGCAAATTCCCTGCACTACCAAAACACCATTAAATAATGACTTTCAACTTTGTATCTCAAGACAAATATGTGTATGACCACAAAGGTTAAGAGATCTGCTCCCAATTACTAAACAGTGTGATCTGCTTTATTTTTCATCATCTCTTTTATTGCTACTATGCTGTCAGAGTCATCACCCTGGTGCCTAGCACATTTTTTACACACTTAATACAGATCTTTATCAAGTGTGAGAAGTGTGTTCATTTCCTCTCTTAATGCCAGGCTCCCTTCATGAATTGTCTCTGACAGATGAGATGAGATGAATGCTGTGTGGGTTTAATGAGAAGCCACTGTTCCCTCTGAAATCCTTTCATTTATGGACCCACTCGAACATCAATATGATCAAAAGATTTCAAAGAGGCCAGGACCACCATTTTCACTAAAGCAAGAGTTGATCCAAAAAATCCATCCAAGAAAGAAGGGCTTTTAAAAACAAATGTAGAAGTCCATTCTCAAAATTTAGACAGAATGGTGAATATTAAACAGCCTCACATGCAACTGTTTGTTAATCAAAGAATAAAAATGGAAAGAGGGAGCTGCCCATCCATCTTCCCTGGTTTCCTTCACACAGCTCAAAGACCATTTCTGCTAGCAGTACTTTGACAATGGAGCTATGTGTCGCACTCAACACAGCATGGTGATTTCAAATTGATAAATCGTATGCATGTATTGGTACCTGAATTTTTAAATCACTAAAGCAAGGTGATATTTCAATGCAAGCACATTAGTGTGCTTTAGCATGAAACTTCCAGCAATCAGTACTACACACAAAAAAGAAATTTCAGGGACAGGAAATTTTTGTCCTTTAAATAAATAAAAGAATTTTAGTAAAATAGGTCACGTCTCATTTTTATCTTGACTTCTTGCTGCCTAATGGCTGCTGTCTGTCTTTTAGATTTTTGCATTTACTGTTTGGAGAAAAGCCTACTGTGTTTTACTGGGTGATTTGACTCCACCTGAAGCTTATGATACTTTTCTGTGAAGCATTGTTGGTGGAAGATAAAGGAAACTGTTTTTTGTGTTTTTATTTTTTTAAGTCTGCAGGTGATTCTGCTTTTCTAAGAAGTCTTAAATTCTCTGGGTGCAAACTGCTCTTATGATTTGAGAAAATCCTTTCAATGGCATTTGGGGTGATGCAAAGAAAAAGCAAAGATCTTATTCTGGAAGAGAGATGAAAGACTTAGTGCTGCTGAGCTGATCATTGTGATCAATATCTTTATAGGAAGCAGTATAGATTTGTGGTTATACATTCAGATCATGGAATTAATACTGCCTATTTTCAAATCTAGTTCCTTCCAATTACTAGCTATATGACTTTGTCACAATTTACTAACCTCTTTAGGCCACAATTTCTCATCTATGAAGTTGGATATTAGTCCTCCTCACCAGGCTGCCCAAGATTATAAGAAATATAGAACAGAACACAAAAGGTGATGATCTCTACATATGTACTTTTTCTCATTAACCAACTTTCATCTCACAGATTGTTTTCTTTTAAGAAAGAAGAAGAAACTAACTCAAGGGTAAGGAGATAAACAGGCATGGCAAAGGGGCAGCAGGCTGTGGCTGAGGACAAAGTAATACATAGTAGGCCAATGGATAGGACTTCATTCAAACAGCAGCCATTTAGATTTTCGCAGTTGCAATCACTTTTGATTAGTCTCAAGTAGTCAGTTAAATTTCTTTAATTTTGTAACTTTATCTCAACCATCATGTGGGATGGATAATCTTTTGAAGAAAGAAGCAAAGATCCAGAACTAGACCATGGGCTGAGGAGGCAATGAGCAACCAGAAAGATCTGAGAAGCTTGGCAAAAGCCCTACGAATTTCCAGGGATAGGTAGATTGGAGACTCCTGCAAAAGCAGGATGGGAACTTGTACCCTAAGGATTTGAACATAAATGGAAGCATGGCCTTATTTCACGCTCATGTGGACACTTACTTTCTTGGCTTCTTAGTCCCATTTCCAATATATGAGGGAGTCTTATGAAACCTTCAAGTCAAAGTATTGCCTTCTCTAGCCTTTAATTCCAGTGCATGCCCCACTCCTAAATTATAGTGCCAAATTGTGTGTGACATCATCCAGTTTGACTGCCCTCCTATAACTCTTAATCTGATGACAAAGAACCAAAACAAAAGTCATTTTGGAAGAGGCAGCAGCAACATACATCACCAGGAACCCTGGCTGTGGTGCTGGTGACAAAAGATTCCCTGCCCCCTGTTCCAGGGTATAACTTGGGCTATGGTCCTAGTTACCTAGTCTCCCCATATTACTGACCTTGTTCCAAACCTGGATCTTCAGATACCCTGTCATTTCTGAGCCCTACTCAATGTCTTTCAAAAATATTTCCTTATCTACTTACATTAACACAAGTTGGTTTCTCTTGTTTACAACCAAGAAGCTTAACTGGTACAATCAGGTCACCTGGAGTCTTGAAACATGAAAACAACTTATTTGTGGGTTTCCTCATAAATGGAAATATGAATAGAATATTTTGAAAAGGGCAATTTATATTTGGTTAGAAAATACAGCCTTAAGGAAAAGACCACAGAATTATCCCACCAATTACGTTTCCAGGTCATACATATTTCTCCAAGCTCAACATTTTTCATGTGACTTAACCTGCCCTTAGCTGGACCATTTTGATGAAATTTTTTTTTAAGATTTATTTTCTTGTTTTTGACAGAGACAGAGAGAGACAGAGAGAAGTGAGAGAGTCCAGAGCAGTCTCCACATCAGTTTTCAACATGGT
Organism: Craseonycteris thonglongyai; assembly: GCA_004027555.1. Taxonomy (NCBI): domain Eukaryota; kingdom Metazoa; phylum Chordata; class Mammalia; order Chiroptera; family Craseonycteridae; genus Craseonycteris; species Craseonycteris thonglongyai. The sequence goes on along the minus strand of PVKE010020477.1, from coordinate 2,384 downwards.
TTTGTTCCATGTTGAAAACTGGTGGGCGGGGACCATACAGGATGGGAACTGGGCCTCCTGCATGGGAAGCATGCTTCCTTGAGCCAGGGGCTGAACCAGGGGGGTTGGGGGAGGGGTGAGAACCCCACTGAGGGCCTCCTGCATGAGAAGCACACCCCAGTTCAGCATATGTGTCCTGCATGGGCTGGGACTGGAATTCAATCCTCGGTCCCCAGGGCTACAAAGCGAGGGCCTAATCCGCTGAGCCATCCCAGCTTCCCCTGTGATGAAATTTTTGTTCAGAAGATTATTAGGCAAAAGCACTATACAATTCAGCATCAAATCCACAAATATGTACAACTTCCTATTAGCTTAGACAGCCCATAACTAGACACACGCCCATCCAAGGGATGTCCTACGAGCCCCAGAATGTCTGACTGGGAGGCTCTCCTACCACCACTGTGACTACCAGCCACCCATGTCAGTCAGCACCAGAGTGGTTACCCTGTATTTACTTGTCCATGACAAAATGTTTACTTGCAGCAAAAAGGAAAAAAAAAAAAAAAAGATATTTATAAAGCAGAATTTATTTAAAGAGTTGACCTTTTTACTACTTCTTACTTTAGAAAACAGAAAACATGGCGGCATGAGAGGAGCACGCCGATATCTGCCTGGGAAGGGCCTTGTGAACAGAGGGGAATCCACAGGGGAAACCCTGAGAACCACACAACGGAGAACAACACACAAAGGTTAGAGAAAAAAGGGGAGAGCGGGAGAGGAAAAGGGAAGCAGCGGTTCAGGGACAGAGACTCGGAGCGCGGCCCGGGGCTGGCAAAAACAAAGGGGGATTGGGGGACTACGGTCAAAGTGGAGCTGGATCGAGAGCGGGCTGGAAGTCGAGACCTAGGGAGTGTGGAAGCCCCACAAGACTGTGGACAATATAACATCCGAACTCAAGGGACAACACAATGCCCTAATCAGATCACAGAGCCTAAAGTAGAACAGGGACAGTGGAGCAGGGCGGCTGCACTTCCCAGCGGGCAGGGTGAGAGCAGGGCACCAGCCCACAACAGCTCAGCACCCCTGACTTATGGAGGAGATTGACTGTGAGGGAGCGCCTTCTGAAGACAGGGCTCTTGGAGTGAGGGCTGGGGCTTGAGTGGGCATAGCTGCACTGGACGTGCTTGGAGTGAATCCGGCGGTCTCAACAGAGCCGGGAGCGTAGAGCGGCTGCTGCCCGAGCTATGGCCTGTGCGCGCAGGGCTTTCGGCGCCCCACCCACTGGGCCACTGCAGCACCGCTAAGTGCACGCACCAGGGCTTTCGGCGCCCCGCCCAGCAGGCCGCTGCGACACCACTGCTTGCTTGCCAGCGCGCAATTGGGCTTTTGGTGCCCCGCTCACCAGGCCGCTGCACCGCTGCCAGAGCGCAAGTGCACTACTGGGCTTTCGGTGCCCCACCCACTGGGCCACTGCAGCACCGCTAAGTGCACGCACCCAGGCTTTTGGCGCCCGCCCACCAGGCTGCCGCAGCGCTGCTGCCAGCGCACAACTGGGCTTTCGGCGCCCCGCAACCGGACCACCAAGGCACCTCTGCCTGCGCGCAAGACCGGCTTTCGGGTCCCTGCCCACTGGGCTGCTGCAACACTACTGCCTGCTCGCGAGTGCACAACTGGGCTTTTGGCATCCCGCCGACCAGGCCTCTGGGGCGTTGCAGCCCGCGCGCACAACTGGGCTGCTGATAGGGTCGCCACGGTGTCATTGCCTGCGCTCTGGACTGCGCGGCCGACCAGGGCCTCTGCCCAGCCCCAGTCCATCCAAGTGCTGCCCTGTAGGCATGGCTTACAGATACGATTGAAGGAGGGGCAGCCAGGCAGAGGAGAGAAAGAACAGAGCTCCTGCGCCCTGCCCGCACTGGACCACAAGCCCCCCTGCTGAAAGAAAAATCTGCTATTGTGTCTCAGGCCCGCCCTAGCTCCTACTCACATGCCCCCACCCACCCCTGGCCACATCTTTACTTCCCTGCTATCTAACAGCTAAGACAGAAACCTGAAGTGCCCCAGGACACAGAAGCTATCTGCTTCCCCCAACCCTCTCCCAAAATCTCCTCCTCCCACAACTGAGCCCAAAAGAAAAAATAAAGAGAAGCTCATCTGATAGGCAAACCCCCAGAGGGAAAACAGACTCATGCGTAAAACAAAAAGAACTACATCAAACACAATGCACACCTCAGAATCCAAAGCCCCTCCAGAAGATCAGGGGCAGTCTTTAGTAAAGGACCTTGCACACTTGGAATCAAATCTAAGTGAAACAGAATTCAGGGCTGCATTAATCAAGACACTCAGAGAGCTCACTCAATGCTGGCAAAGTACCCAGACATAGTTAAATGACCTCAACAAGAAATTTT
>PVKE010020476.1:0-27473 GCA_004027555.1 Craseonycteris thonglongyai | reverse complement strand
ACAAATGTGACCTTATCAAGCTAAAAAGCTTCTCTGGTGCAAAGGAAACCATCAACAAAGCAAAGAGTCAACCAACCAACTGGGAAAAAATATTTGCAAACAATGCCTCTGATAAAGGGCTAATATCAAAAATATACAAAGAACTTGTACAACTCAACAAGAAAAAAACAAGCAATCCAATTAAAAAATGGGCAGAAGACCTTAACAGACACTTCTCTCGTGAAGACATACATATAGCCAGCAGATATATGAAAAAATGCTCCACTTCACTAGCAATTAGGGAGATGCAAATAAAAACCACAATGAGATACCATCTTACACCTGTTAGAATGGCTATAATCAACAAGACAAGGGATAACAAGTGCTGGAAAGGCTGTGGACAAAAAGGAACCCTCATACACTGCTGGTGGGAATGTAAACTGGTACAACCAGTACGGAAGGCTGTATGGAGATTCTTCAAAAAATTACGAATGGAATTACCATATGACCCAGCCATCCCTCTACTGGGCATCTACCCAAAAAACCTGAAAACCTTAATCTTTAAAGATGTTTGTACCCGCATGTTCATCGCAGCACTGTTCACAGTGGCCAGAACATGGAAATAACCAAAATGCCCTTCGATAGATGACTGGATAAAGAAGATGTGGTACATTTACACAATGGAGTACTACTCAGCGATAAGAAATGATGAAATACACTCATTTCTGCCAACATGGATGGACCTAGAGACCATCTTATTAAGCGAAATAAGTCAGAATGAAAGAATCTGGAAACATATGACCTCACTTATAGGTGGAATATAAAACTGAAAGTTACAAAGACACAGAGACCTATGGACACACTCAATAACTTGGTGATTGCCTAAGGGAAGGGGAGGAGGGGGGAGGGATAGAGGGAGAGGAGTTGGGGGACGGCACCAGCATTTTGGACACACTCAATGGTTGGATGTTTACTTGGGGAAGAGGGAGGGGAGGAGAGTTGTGTGGGGAGTGGGGAGTGGGCACCAGATATATGGTGGTGGAGGGGGATCTGATTCTGAGAGCTGGGTACATAATGCGGTGCATGGGTGATGTGATGTGGAATTGTACATCGGGAAAGTATCTAATTGTTACCAACCAATGTCACCCCATTAAATTTAACAATAAAATATAATAATATTAAACAAGCAAACAAACAAAACAAAAATTAAAAATCCATAAAGCATTGACAGCCTTAAGGCTGTGTAAAGTCTTCTTGATATTGGAAGTGGTATGTTAGGATCACACCTATTTCTTTGCAGATCCAGCATTCTGGTTCCTGCATCACCAGGCACTGATGGGTCTAGCATTAAAAACAAGTGGTTATCTCTTCTTACTCTCTTATTTGCTTCCATACCTATTGTATTGCATACCTATTTGCATTTTTGTAGTTTCTTTAGCTTATCCTCTCTTCTTTACCTTTATAATATTCTTATCGGTACATTCCCCTCACTCCACCACTGCACACACATACATACAACTTCCTAACCATATTTTTTGCATTTAAGGGATAGTACCCATCTTTCCTGGGCATTTCTTTTTCCCAAGCAATCTGGACCAGATGTCTCAGCATATCCTTTCACCATCATCTAGATTGGAACTACTGTTTCCAAGGTCTTAACCAACTTAGTCCTTCTTAGTTTGTTTTTTTCATTTTATTGGAGTATATGAAGTAATTTCCCAACAATGGAGGAAGTACAGTTTCTGAGTTTTTATATGTGCAAAAATATCTTTATTCTGCCCTTGTTTTTGTTTGATAGTTTAGCTAGAACTCTAAATTAAAGTAATTGCCCCCTTCCCCCCGGATTGTTGAAGGTATTTTTATATTTTCTGTTAACATCCAAAGTTGTGGATGATGCCTGATGCCCCTTTAATTTGTATTTTTTTGTAGGTGATTTCTTTTTTCTCTCTGGAAACTTTTGGGAGCTTCTTACCCTTAGTGGTATGAAAACATGTCCCCAAGTATAGGTATTAATATTTTAATTTTTTTTCCCATTTATTTTGCTTATCACTTGATGCCATTCCAGTCTGAAGATGCATTCATTGTCTCTGGGGATGAGTTTTATTCAATTAACATTATATTTTAAATCATTTTGCACTTTCTGTTTTTTTTCTCTGTTCCTTTTTTTTTGAACTGTGCTTACGGTAGTCGAATGTTAGGCCTCCTGAGTTACTTCTCTGTGTCTTTTATCTTTTCTCTCATATATTCTGTCTGTTTGCTTTTGGTTCTGTGTTCTGGGACATTTCTTTAAATTCACTTTTCAGTGCTTTTAGTGATATTTTAATTTTGGTAATCACATTTTAAATATTCAAGAGTTAAAAAAAATTTTCTTATGACTCCCTTAGTGTCTTGATCTTGGCTTTTTTTTTAATGTAATTCAGTTGACCCTTGAACAGTTCAGGTGTTGGTGCACTGACCCCCTGTGCAATCGAAAATTTATGTATAAATTTTGACTCCCCAAAACTTAACTATGAATAGCCTATTGAAAGCCTTACTGATAACATAGTCAATTAACACATATATTGTATGTTATATGTATTATATACTGTATTCTTATAATCATGTAAGGTAGAGAAAAGAAAATGTATTAAGAAAGTCATAATAGAAAATATATTTATAGTATGTATTGAAAAAATCTGTGTGTAAGGGGACCCTCACATTTTAAACCCCTGTTGTTCAAGGGCCAATAGTACTCTATTAAAACCCTCTAAAGTTTCCTTCGAGGCTAGTTTATTTTCACTTCGTCTTAGCCAAAATGCTGAGGAGCAATGGCTATTTTATTTTTTTGTTTATTTTGATCATTCTCATTTATACCCTTCTGTTTCGTCATAAAGCTAGTGATTCTCAATGTTTATTTGTATAAGAGCCATGGAGAACAAGGCTGTCCTAGGTTTTCTCTGTTCAGGCTTACGTAAGGAGGCCTGCTTTCCTTAGAATGAGCATCCTAACATATATCTATTGACAGCATTTCCATTAGAGAAAGAAGGTGGGGCCTCCCATATCCCAGGACAAGTAGGGCTTGATTCTGGGAAGCAGTGAAAAAGCAGTATGGTTCATGCACTGATTACAGGTCACACCAACTATCCAGACTCACACTGGAAGTCAGACCAGTGTGGCTCTGATGGTGACTGCATTTGAGTGAGAGACCTTGGGTGAAGGAGAAGTTTCCAAAATTCCCGCTGAATTAACTTTTCCAAGGCATAAAGATGTTGATTGGGAAAATGATGTTGCTGCAGTGTAGGGCAAAAGACAGGCCACATGACTGTCACAGGTGTTCCATGTAAATATCTGCCCAACCCAAAGCTTCTTGGCTAGACTGGTTGTCACCTGTTTCTTTGCCCCTTAAAGAATAGTCTAGGCTGCTGCTTTTTCACATGGCTCAATTATAATTCCAGTCTTAGCTACTTTATATCTTGCAGAAATTGGTTGACAGTTTTTGCTCTGATCTTACTTCACTGACTGTGTTGAATCTGGGCTCTGGAACAGACCACCTGGTTTCAAGTCCTAGTTCTGCCACTTCTAACAGTGTAATCATGGGCAAATTACTTAGCTTTTCTGAGTGTCTGCTTTCTCATATCTACAGTCTGATAATTGCAGCACCTGCTTCAGAGGCTTGTTTTGAGGATTGAATTACTTAATATAACTAAAGTTCCTAGAAGTACTTAGTACAAAGTAAGTACTGAGTAAATTTTATTATAATATTTGTTGGTATTTGTATCATTACTACAGCATCTACTTCCATCTTTTTATGTCAGAGAAGTCTTCAAAGGGATGGGTGAAAAATGTGTTGGCCCAGGCTGACATCTTGAACTGGAAATGACAGTGAAATATTTTTCATTTTTTGTATACTGAAAAAAGATCTAGAGTTTGCTAAACTTAGGATGCAGTCTCAGCTCTGTTAATACTACTTTCTGACAGTGTGACCTTGAGCAAGGACTTAACTCTTATTTCCTCATCTCTAAAATGGGGGCAGTAATGGTGACTTCATAAAGTTAACAGGAGCTAAATGAGAATGTGTTTAAATACTCAGCAAGTCAGCTTTATTCTGTGAACAATCTTCGATGCTTTGCATCTCATCCTAAAGGAAGATACATACGAGGAGAATGTGACTCATGGAGTGTCCTTTGCACATTTAGAATCTCTTTTGATGCCGCTGAATCCTTCTTAAGAATTTTCTTTTCTTTTTTTATTTTCTTTTAACTTTCAGAATGTATTTTATTCTTTTTATGATTTAAAAAATTTGAGGGGATGCCCGGATAGCCCAACAGGTTGAGCACTTGCCTTGTAATTGCAAGGTCTGGGAATCAAATCTGGGCCCAAGCCCTGGCCCCAGCCTGTGCAAACCCACATGCTGAACTGCAGCATGCAACTGGTAACTGCCAGGATGGCAGTGAAAGTTCTCGCTTTCCATGAGGGAGGCACCCTGGTTTGGTTCTGCCCCATGAAGCCCCACATCCACCTGTGTGGAACGAAACTATGTCCTAAAACTAACGATGTACAAATGTGGAGATTGCTCTGGGCCCTCCCCGCTTCTCTTTCTCTCTTATCTTTTTCTCAAAAAACAAAACAAAACAAAACAGTAAAATAAGTCTTTAAACAAAATTGAGAAGCTTGAAAATAATAAAATTTAACCCTAAGAACTGGGAAAAGCCCTACCTGGATAAAAAGTAGGTACGGAAATTGTGTCATATTTTATGGATGTAATGTACAAAGACTACATAGTATAGCTTCCCAAAGCCAACTACCAGCCCAGCCAAAAGTCTTTTAAAAGACTTTCTCCTTCCCACTGGAAGAGCTAGGCATTCATTTCCGGAATAAAGTTTCCTCTGGTTTGTTTTGTTACCCAAGTAGGCTTTAAAAAACACAACTAATATGCTGGTAGAAACTTAAATAGTTCAACTCTGGCTAATGTCATAACAGTCAAAATGGATGATATTGTCAAATTATGTCTATAAACTGAAGGCCCATTTACTACAGACTTACTTTATAGAAAAATTTTTCTTGTAATATGTATATATGTGTCCCTTTATATGTCTGTTTTCTTTAGTTTTATTTTTTTCATCTTAGGTGTATTTTAAGGAAATTGGCTAATAAACTGTTTATAATTTCGTGTTTAATATGGTCCATTTTAAAGCCACTGTACTGTTACAAATCACAAACTTAGAGAAATCAACACTACTGTATAACACACACCTTGTTTAAAATTTTCAGCCTGTCCCTAGTATTATTAGAGTTTAAAGGTTTTAAGTTGGTGCTATATAAAATAGACTGTTCTATTGTAGGAACTGGCTGTATTTAAGAGATGGGTGTAGTGAATTGTGGGGATGCATGTGTGCTGTATAGAAGGTACCACTATCTGCAAACAGTTTTACAAGTCAAATCTCATTGAGAAGAGGGAGGTGAGTCAGTTTCTGAAGTAAATGTTAATGTGTTCCTTTTTAAATCACGCAGCCCTGAATAATGTGTAACAAGCTGTAGCGTTGGGGGAAATGTCTTGACCAGAGCTTGGACAGAAGAGCATGAGGCAGTTTGTCTACTTGGAGCCTGGGAGCAGTTGTCTACCTCTTGCAGGGCCCGCCAGGCCCAGGTTGAAAGGACTCCTTCCTGAAAAAGCTGCCTGCAATCCAGAGCCGTGTCAGAGGTGGGGAGATAGACTGTCAATCAGAGAACGAGACCGTGTGGTTGAAAGCTGTTGAAAGACTGAAAAGCTAAAATCCAAACTGAAAGAGCTGGAATAGGTGCAGGATGGGTGAGGCCATACTGGGTGTGGGGAACATAAGGGGATGTGGTTCAAGGGCTGCTGTGGACCAATCCTTATCACTGTGATTTTCTGTGGGATCCTCACTGGGGGCTGGAACCAAGCCAGAACCAAGGAGGCCACAGCTTCCCATCCCTTCAGGTTGACCCTTTTCCTTTTCTGAATAAATGGTTTTAGGATCCCATATCCAAACCCAGACCAGAAGAGGACTGTGGTAGCAGTTACAGAATTGTGAGCTTATTTCATGTGAGGTATACACTTTTCTGAAGTGTTTAAATCTTATACAAACATATGACCATGATACACTATAGGGTAGAGAAGTTATATGCCTAGCAAAAGAAATATATAGATCATTTTGTTTTCCCTTTGGCTACCAGGAAACTCAGATTTAAATTTGTGGCTTAGATATTCTAATTCCATTAGATTTATGGCCTGCATTTTCTATTTAACTTTCTTTAGGTCTTGACTACCTTTCCCTGACTGGATTTTTATGTAGTTAGCATTTTCTACCTTTTCTTTTTAAACATTATTTTATTGCTTGAAAGAAGGAGAGAGAGAGAGAGAGAGAGAGAGAGAGAGAGAGAGAGAGAGAGAGAGAGAGAGAGAGAGAGAGAGAGAGAGAGAGAGAAAATGGGGAGGGCCCAGAGCAGTCTTCATAGTCAGTTGTAACATGATTTCATTCCACACAGTGGATATAGGGCCAGCCATGTGGAGCAAGAAACCAACCAGGGGTCTTCCTTCATGGGAGGCGAGAACCTTCACCACTGAGCTACCCAGTGGTTACCAGTTATGCTGCAGTTTAGGCTACAGGGCTGCGCAGCCTGGGGTCGGGAATTGAACCCTGGGCCTTGTGATTGTGAGGCCAATTGCTCAATCACTGAGCTATCCCAGCACCTCCCATTTCCTACCGTTTCACATGAATTCTTTCATGCGGCCTGAAATCTTTAGTGTGATGAAGCAAAGTATTAAAATAATACCTCTCTTAATCAGTCAATAAGGAGTGTTAGACTTTTACTAGATGTGAGAAATAGTCACAGAAGTATTATTAAAGCAATATGTGGAGACAGACTTTTGTGACAGCATAAGTAGGTTGTTGAGAAATCTTGTATTTAATGAATTTGAATATAAGCGGTGTTCCCTCCCCTTAAATGGCAGACCTTTTCAGAGAAACACAGATGCTACCTTTCTTCTCAGTCTGATTTGGAAATGTCAGCTACAGCCAGCCTTTGAGAAAGGCCCCAGAGGGAACTACTTCAGATTTTAAGCTTTTCTCACCTGCCGTACATATATGTGTTTAAGATTTCTGTTTCCTATCATATTAAAAAATAATTCTTTTAAAAAGGGTTTCAGGACACTTGTTTGTTGCTGTTCTTTTTCAAGTCCCAATGTTCAGTGACTTGGTAAGCATGTTTTAATATTTAAGAATTTGTATTTCTCCTGTTAAAAATGAGATTATTAATCAAGTTCTGTGGGATCATTCCTGTGTTTCTAAGTTATCGCAGATATGCAGCTTTCAGATCTTGGCTTTCAGTGCGACTGAAAAGCCCGTTGGAAAGCTCCTTCACGTAAATGTGGTCTAGTTATACTCTCAAAAATAAGAGGTTTGTCTCTTGAGGATGGCTCCATATCATGGGCAGAGTATAATCCTTAACATTGTTTTTCTTTGCTTTCAAATGGCTAGGGACAGTGAGTCTGGAGTGAGAACTGCCTTTGTTTCATGTAGTGTGCGTGGCAGGGGAAGAATGTAGCAGGGCAGAAAATGAAGAAAGACATAAAAGGGTCTCAGCTCAAGGAGGTCAGATCCATCAGAGACTTAGCATTGCCTTCAAAGATGCCTGGGACAGGTGGCAGTTCAAGACAATCAGAGCGGCCGCGCCCGCTGAAGCTGAGATAAGGGATTTCCTGCCGAAGCCTGCTATCTGGTGCCCATTGACTTTGATATACTAACTTTTGCTAGCAAGACTTTGGGGAGCAGGTGACTGCCGTCCTCTGTGATAGGCTGCTGTTGTTCAGTCTTTTAAGATCTAATTACAGGGCTCCTTAAGGATTAATCCTCTTTAAAGTATCCATGGTATAGTTTTGTCCAGAGGCTCAGCCAGAGCTCCTGGTGCCACCTGTACAAGGCACTGCAGAAGCCCCTTGCTTTCCCTCTTCACTGCCCAGGTTATTGTTACGTAACCTGTACGTCTTCAGCACCTTTTGCTTCCCTTTCAGGTGATGGCTGAGTGTTTGTCCTATTCCAGAGGCAGTGAACCTTTAGCACTAAATCATCAGCTTCTGTTACTCATCCACCCTGCTCTTCAGAGGTTTTATATGTATGTATGTATGTATGTATGTATGTATGTATGTATATTATATATCTATTTACTTCTTGTCAACTCTGTCTCTCTTTGGAAAGAATTAATGATGCTGCTTGGCTCTAGAATGTGTTGGTGAGTACTTTAAACCCATTGCCCTTAAAAATACAGTTTGTAAGAAAGATTCCGTACTTTTTGAGCACTTAATTCAAAAAATAAATTATTTTAATGAACAAGCCAATCTTAAACTTTATTAGATTTGCTGTTTTAAGTAATCCTGTTTGAAATAGAGAAGCTGCAGATTTGATTTCTGCCTTGTTTGTCATATACAATAGTAGCAACAACTAAATAAGACTCTTGAATTTCAGAAATAAACTTTGTTCTAACACTTGAACTTTTGGTTGAACAAAGAAAGCATTTCATAGACCCTTAAGTGGCACTTCAAGGTGGCAAGGGGAGAAGTTCTGAGGCACGTGTTTGAAGGTGAATGAGTGGAGGTGGGACCTCTGGCCCTGCTCAGCTCCTTGAATTTGCGGACTGGGATATCTCTGTGAATTAGTAGTGGGACATGGGGGCTTCTCATCTTTTAGTCACTGGGTCAGAGTTACTTTTGTTGTCATGACTGAAAAGTAATTAACATCCCACTGCCATTGCTCGGCTTCTCTGGTGTCACTCTAGTTCTTTGTAAGAGGGGCACTTGGATTGAAACAAGCACCATACTCATCATTGCTTCCACAGTGAGTGTCATCCACATATTAATTTTATGCAGGTCAGATTTTTTTGCAAGTTTGAAAATAACCTTTAAAATAACAACAGAAACAAGCTAAGCCCTAGCAGTGAATTTAGTGGAGGAAGATGTCATCATTTGGACCATTGGACATCATAGTGAAAAGCATAGGCTTCAAGCTTTAAACTTCTGCAAGGGAGATAATACATGAGAAATAATAAATAAAAATTTTTCATATCAAATAATTTGTATCTGACCTACTTTACCATGTAAGGGAAATAAACTGACTTAATCTTAAGTATTTAAATTTATATTTAAGCAGCTATTAACAATAAAATGTAATTCAAGTAGGAATATAATATATAATCAGGTGAGCAAATTTACAGGATCTTTTTAAGACAAAAAATCTAAGAGTTTACCAACTAGAGATTTCAGAAAACTGAGATTGACATCTGACCTTTAACTCTTAAAGCAGTGGTTTTCAAACTATACTGTACTAAAATTTATTTAAGACACAGGATCCCAAAATCAGTTCTCACGGATTCTAATTCAGAAAGTCTGGGGTTAAGTCCAGGATTTTTTTTTTAAGATTTATTTTATTGTTTTTGACAGAGAAACTGAGATAGAGAGAGATGGAGAGTAGGGGAAGTGCCCAGAGCAGTCTCCATAGTTGTACATCATCAGTTTTTGACATGGTTTCATTCCACACAGGTGGGTGGGGGCCATGCAGGGTAGGAACTAGGCTGGGGTCCTCCTGCAAGGGGGGCATGCCCCCTAGAGCCAGGGGCCAAACTGGGGGCCTCCCACCTGGGAAGCTTGCCCTGTTGAGAACCAAACCACAGGGACCTCCTGCGTGGGAAACTTGCCCTGGTGAGAGCCAAATTGGGGGCCTCCCACATGAGAAGCACACCTCAATTCAGCATATGGGTCCACACGGACCAGGGCCAGGATTTGATCTTCAGTCCCCAGGGCTGCACAGTGAGCGCTTAACCTTCTGAGCCACCCTGGCTTCCTCTTGATACTCCTTGATGGTCACTAATTCCTTGTCGTCATGTCATGGCATTGGAGAGCACTTGCTGTGTTCAGCTTTAAAGATGCAGTTGCCAGTTTGCAGGGAACACATCCAGCTTGCGGACAGGGGGCTTGGCTGCTCTTTCTGTCACCAGCCTCACCATCCACCCATGGTATGTGAGTGCTTGGGACATTTTATTTTAAGATCTAGGACTTACGGATTACCAGTGCTAAAATTCAGAAAATCCAAGTTGCCTTGCTTAGTTTGCAGCTTCCAGGGAAAAGAAGAGGCACTTGCCTGCCTCTGTTCTTATGTTTTGATTTGATTCTAATGATTACAATTTTAGAAGGGTCGCAACTATAAAGAAGCTATGGTAAAATATTAAGTAAAATTTCAAATAAGAAAATAAAAAATAAGATAAAAGGGCCACAGCTAGTATTCAGTGAGTGCCTCCTGCATAGCAGGCGCTGCTCAGATATTCCTGCCCACTTAGGTGTGGGGTGACTGTTGATGAAGGATGAGAAAGTGGGGATGTGAAGAGTGCCCAGCCCTTATAAGAACAACCATGGAAACTGGAAGCTCTCACTCCTGGATCAGTGCTCCTATCCAAATCCTTCAGATGGAAGGAAAGGTGGGAGGGGCCTTGGTAAATTCTAGATGGAGATAGTGTTATCAACCATGTGTGTAAGTGGGTGACAATTGACATTTGTTGGCTAAAATAACAGACAGTGGTACATATTTCATTTCTGTATGAAGAAGAGAGAAAAAAAGTACATCCTGTTTGTCACTATTTGTGTATTTTTTGTACCTTGCACCTTTATATCTCTGAACCTGTGTGCCCATCTACCTGTTTTAGACCTGTGGTTCTCAAAGTGGTCTCAGGAACCATAGGCATCTGCATCTCTAGGTAACTTGTTAAAATACAGATTCTGGGGCCCCATGATCTGTTTAACAAGTTCTCTAGGTGAGGCTGTGCAGCTCACGTTTGAGAACCAATGTGTTTGAGTGTCTTGTGGAATGATTTGAGTCCAGCATGAGAATATGCACCTTGATACAGGGAAAAGGTTGTGATCAAAATTGGGAGGGGGAAGGAAAACCTGTTTGGTTTTTTTCTGACATTCTCTCACAACCAAATCAAAACCTAACATAACCGGTGGAAGGAAAATTCAGAGATGGGAAGCAGTGGACATAGAATCTCTTTTTTTGTTTGTTTTTTGAGGTCTCTTTCATATTAATCTAAGACATTCTGAGCCTGATGTTTTATATCTTCTGAACATGTGCCTGTTGAGCACTCAGATTTGCAATGCAAGAACAATAACAGAAAATCCATAGGAGACAACAGTAATTGTTGACCCTCCAATAATGGATCCATGAAACCTTATGAATTAAAAAAAAAGTTAATATTTATAAGATTAAAGCAGAACAGCAGATCTGGACTGTTTGTGCTTCAACTCCAAGTTAAGTAATGAGCAATAGCCACTGAGCCTATGTGTCCAATTTCAGTTTCTTCCTTACATTCTTTGAAACACTGTTTTGGCCTCTTAATTTAAAGAAATGAAAATGCCGAACACTTTATTTCTCTATAAGTCATCAAGGAGAGAGAGTAATAAACAGTACCTTGCTGATGTATTTTAATAAATACTGGTTTACTGCATGCCGCAACAGAGAGCAAACACATGCAATTACTTGCAAATTTCTTCAGTGTTTGTGCTTATAAATCTCTGCCTAAACCTTCCCAGCTGGGAACTCAGTTAGTCTTTCTGTTGTGGAACCAGGGCTTTGTTCTCCTGTTCAGCCGCAGCACAGTCTGGAATAATTCAGAAACGTATTAGAGAGATTGCTGCTCCCAAAAGGCACAAGGAAATAACCTTCACTCTCAGCCTTAGGGAAATCAGCCCAATCAGAGTTCAGGCAGATTTCTCGATTAAACAAAGAACTAACTGTGCACAAATTGCACCTTAACAATTTGTAAGGAGTCCACCTTAGAAATGTCTTACAGATGGAAAGCTGATATTTTTTAATCAGGGCAGTGGGGTTGCTAATAGTCAAAATGTCACTAGCATTTTCCCACTGCTCTATAATTAGCATCCCCCCAAATTAAATCTAAAGTTGCATTCATAAGCGATCCTCAACTTTGGACCCACTGCTCTGGGTTGTTGAACACAGATGGAAACAACTCCCTCTGTGCGAGGGCTCAGGGTGTGTGTGCACATGTGTCTGTGAGTGTGTCTGTGAGTGTGTGTGGATGACTCAATTCATCTGGAACACATCCCAGGAGCTTTGGACTGTCAATTTCAATTTCAGCGAATTTCATATTGGGAACCAAAAGGGGGGTAGAAAGTTATTGCACTTAATGTTCTTGTGACTTTATGTGGTCCTAGTCAAATTATTGAGAAATCAAAATCAGGCCCCTGTGTTGCTGTGGTACATTGTTTAGAATTGGTCTTTTTTGGAAAGATTTAGTAGATTTCTGCTGATTGTGAGATACTTGTGCCAAAACACTACCTTTAGACATTTTTAGAGAGATGACTGTTTTTGGATGAGAAATCTGGATATATTGGAAGTTATGTTAGGTCTACATCCTACTTGCAGTTTTTGTGTTTTAATTCAGCGAAGAGAACCATGTTCAGCTAAAAACTCGCAGGCACTCCTAAGACATAAGCTCATGGCAAGAACCTCCCTGAATCCTTTACTGAATTTCAGAAGAGGGCATACATTAGGTTAGGTCTGGTAACCTCATCCAGGGCCTTAATTAGACAGCCCCGCATTCTTAGCCCAGTGGAACCACCAAGGAAACGAGTCAGGGTGGTTCACCTGATTCAGAGCTTTGAGTTCTGTTTTTCTTTTTAAAAGAAACTATACAGCCCCACTGAGCCCATGGAAACTCTTGAGATTCCTCTTGTGAATCAAAAAGCAATCTGAGGAAAATATTTCAAGTTTAGACTCTTCCTGATTTAAACATAGTTTTTCTCAAACGTTCTTTCTGTTTTACCCTTTGTTTACTTAGATATGCAGGCATTGGTCAGATTCATGAACAAGGTCCCCTTTCTTCCCTAATAGAAGTCTGAAGGAAAGACTGCACAGAAGTTAGAAGACCCAAGTCTTGACTTTGCAGGCTAGCAGGTGCCTGCTGATCCATCCCCTCTCCCAGACAAAAGCTGATAGCAGCCCCACTGGCCTCATGGCTTTGGAGAATTTATATGAGAGGGCAGGGGTCACAAGTTAGTTTTGGATGTTAGTCTTCCTTTCAGAGTTTCAGTACACTTTCAGAATGCTGGTTTTATAGTTTCTATTTCAAAGCAGTGATCAGTTTGGGTTAAACCCATTTCTGTTCCACCTACTATATGACCCTTAAACAATGGTGACTGTCAGTCCATGCTAACAATATCAAGCAAACTCGTTAAACTGGTGGAGACTTCACTGTGGAACTCTCAAAGTGCTGGGACCAGTGGGTCAGCTGGGGGAGTGGCTGTTGGTGAAGGTTCAGGGGTATTCAGCTATATATATATAAGACTCAGTAGAATTAGAAGGTTCATTTTTAGTCATGGATCTGTCAGTTCCTGGCTCTGTGACATTAGATGGTTGATTGGCTTCCTCTAAACTTCAGGTTCATTACCTGGAAATTGGGAAGAAGTGAATTATTCCCCAGTTCTGCTGTGAGGAGTCAAATGAGAAAACAAATATAAAAAACTCTGGACTCCACAATTGAGCACTATGGGCAGTGGAAGCTATTTTGGAGCTAACTTGCACATGAAAACACAAAACAACAACAACAACAAAAGTAAACACACACAAAAAAAGAAAGAAACATTTGAATGAATTTTATTAAGAATATTAAACTTTAGAGGGAATGAGAATATTTTCAAACCTGAGGTTGGGATTTTGCATTTCGGTTTAGGAAAAAAAAATCCCCATATTAAAGATATATTCATCTTATCTTTGACGTTGTTTTATGTTTGGCAGGCCCTTCTGGCAGTTCTTGTTTGTGTAATGGCACTTGCCTGTGTAATTGGACCGAGCGTTAATGTTAGAGTCTCAGTTACTCAGGGCCAATGTCTCCCAGGACATGGAATGAATCCTCAGTGGCATACAGAGTAGGAAAGCTCCACCTTGGTTTTCTTTTAAAATGGCATTGCAGTGTCCACCGGATCCATATTCATCACTTGAATCTAAACTCCACTATAAATTAATATGTATAGTCTCTGAGATCATATACTTTACCAGAAGTACTTTCATGCAACTGGCAGCTCCAGCCTGAAACATCATTTGTCCCATTCACCAGCAAAAACAGGCATCAAACAAGTCAAAACTTTTCTGTAATGGGTCCTGGTCTTTTTTAAAGTGTGAGTTTCAGATCTCTCCTGTCCTAACCCATTTCATTGAGTCCAACTGCACCCCTCAGATGGGAAGTGGGAAAGCTTCCTCATTCAGAATGCTCAGTTTTTCATTTTTTCTTAAAACTGAGTTGTAACCATTGGTTTCTAAGCAGCTTGTTTTCAAAATGTTACTAAAAGGCATTTGGTATTTGTTACTGCAACATGTAAAACTACCTGTCAGAGAGCTGAAGGTGTTATAAATAAAGGGCTCAGCCATATAAGGGTGTACCTTAGGTGCTGGGAGTGAAAACGTTTTTTAAAAAGGCATTCCTGGAATCAGAAGTCCCTTCCTTTGGTTGTCTTTTCTCCTTTCTGTGCTTGTTGTCTTTCTTCTTCTTCTCCTT
This sequence comes from Craseonycteris thonglongyai, assembly GCA_004027555.1. NCBI lineage: Eukaryota > Metazoa > Chordata > Mammalia > Chiroptera > Craseonycteridae > Craseonycteris > Craseonycteris thonglongyai. The sequence continues at coordinate 12,941 of PVKE010020476.1, read as the reverse complement.
CCTGTCCTGACTACCAGATTGAGTGAAATCTGAGCAATCTATGTTCCTAGCCACGATAATATTTAAGTGCCAACACCAGAAATTAGTATTAGATGAAATACCTAGGAATTCCAACAAAATAGGGAACTCTGGTTGGCTGGTTGAGTATCACCCACAACTGAAAATGTGCATATGTGATTGGAGCCTTTCCCCCCCTCGAAAGGAAAAACACTTTTTAGTTCAACTGACATTTGTCTGTGAATGACCTTGCATCTGTCAAAGTAAGTGCCTTTGTAACTTTGTAGACTGGTGAGAATTGCTCTTATTACTAAGATGGAAGAAAATTCAAAATGGCACACTCAGTATTGTGAGATCTCGGACTTATGGGATGTTTAAAGGGGTGTAGCTTTAAATATCTGTGCTCATGGATTCTGGTTTTGTATTAATATTTCTGAAAACATATGGTAAGATGACCTAAATAACAGATGAGAAACCTAATTTGGTGTAGAGAATGTTTTGGCCAGTCGAGTAGCTTATGCGACCTTCCCTTACATTCAAGTGATTTATCTAGCATTTAAAAAATTATTCATATAATAATAATAAAAGCAGATGAATAAATTTATGAATGGGTTCGAAAGGTTTGGCATATTTATAAATGTGATAGAAAAAATTAAATTTCATTCAGTTCTCTGCAAAGCTAAAACTTTGGCCAAATCTTCTGGGTATTGATGAAGACTTATTTTATTTATTCACTTTGTTTCAAATGCTCCGAATTTGTTAGTGTAAGTGTGGTTTACAAATTGTTCTTTTTGTATCTTTCCTGTTTATTCCATGTATTTTAGCCAATTCCCACATTTGGTCCCTGTAAGCTCATGTGTTGCTTTTCAACAAAGTATTAGAGTTTTTAATTGAACACTTAAATACAGGACCTATACCTGCAGATGGGTCATATAGAACCAGCTCTTGTAGTTTGACTCTAGAGTTTTTCCTGCGTGCAACATGTTCGAATCCTGGTGTTTTTGTTTTTGTTTTTGTTTTTTGCATCAAGGCAGGTTTTGCAGAAAGATATGTTAATGAAAAGGGTTTATTTCTTTTTAAAGAAAAAAATTAAATTTACTGGGGTAGCGTTGGTTAATATGGAAAGGATTCTTGATGTTTTCATGTTTTGATTTATTTTTATTTATTTTTTTAAAGGTTATTGTTTTTGATAGAGAGAGAGGCAGAGAGACAGAGAGAGATAGAGAGAAGGGGGAGGGCCCAGAGCAGTCTATATAGTTGTACATCATTGGTTTTTCTATATAGTTTCATTCCACAGGTGGAGGCAGGGCTGTACAGGGCAGGTACTGAGCCAGGGTCTCGCCCTGGTGAGAACCGAACTGGGGGCACTCCCCAGTTCAGCAAAGGGATCCGCATGGGCCGGGGCTGGGATTTGATCCTCAGACCCGGGGGCTGCAAGATATGCACTTATCCCGCTAAGGCATCCTAGCATCCCTCACACTGTTGCTTTAGAGATTTCAAAACACCTTTTATGTGCAGAGAAAGTATCAACAGTGGTCACTTCTGCACTGGGGCTTTGCTGTCATCTGAACACTGTTCACTGACAGTACTTTATTCCTTGGAATATTTTAGGGAAAACCTAAAACAACACACAGAAATCCTTATGTCAGTTCTATGTTTAATACAGTTCTGGGTAGGTGTGAAAAAATGGCAGTATTTGCTACAAACCTAAAATTATGTAATGTGCGATGAAAATATAAACCTCTGTGTCATATCCTTCCCACTCTCGGGTAGGATAAGAAATAATTCAGGGCATAAAACTCTTAACACATAACCTTGAGCACCATAAGATGACCTCACCTAGAGAAGAAATTTTTTTCTTTTACCCAAGCAACTGGCCTCATGTCTGCCTGTGGGCTGGGTTGGCTTCCTAGGGTACTTACTGGTAGCTAGGCACAGAATCTACTTATCACACGTGCTCAGTGGCAGCAGGAAGCCTGATGGAGTTCATGCACCATTCCCGTTACCTGAGCTACCAGGTGTGTGGAAGAAAGAGATGATTTATGTAGCATTCTCTTTGGAGGAATGAAAATTCAGGATAGTTTGAAGTTTGCAAAATTATTTGAGGCCATATGAGAAAAGTAGCTTGCATTTTTATCTTAAGCACTTTTCCCCCACTTTGTCTCTTCTGTATTTTCTCATTATTGAAAATCTTTATTTTTTCTTAAGTTTTGCCTTTCTCCATTGTACACATACATCTGCACATTTATCCCAATAGATTTCTGAAAGAGTTCATTCTGTCCAGGTAGGGCCTCTGGCTAAAATATGACCGTAGGGTACTTGGGCCTTCACTTCACAGTACACATGTGTCCCCTAGAGATGGCTGAGGGACCTTTCTTCTTCAGACCTCTTTGCCCTAATGACCAGCTGCATCCTAAACACATACTTGCACTTAAGAAAGCACTTTTGTACTTCCTACTCGTCACGCTGTGTGACTATTGTGTCTCTGGCTCCACTTTTGACTGGATATTTCTTCTCTCCTGGTCAAGCTGGAATGCATGAGCTCAGTTTCTTCATCTACAAAGTGGGGATGACAATAGTACCTTCCTCGCCCTTTGACTCTTCTGGCACTCAAGAAATATCAGGCATCATTATTATGTATTCTAGTTATTATTAGCTGTAAGAGTGTTAGATGGTTAGAATTATTAGATTGTATAACCTAATAGAGCTAACGAGGTCACTAAGAAATTGAACCCAATGTATGTTTCTCAACAACTGAAGTTTTCTGGTTGGCTTCTTTGCCTATGACAGTAGTTTCCTGGTGCTCAGAAATGCATAGTGAGGCATAATCCTTTTGGAGAACAAAGGCTTGGTTCCAGAAAAGGTTCATAATATCTTCATATACACCTAGATGAAGTATCATTCATGCTGAGGGTAATGGGGTACAATTTCTCCAACCAGTGTCAGTTGTGTTGTCAGCAACTAGAACTCCTCCACAGGCTCTGCTGCCGTCCACAATGGCTTCACTTTCCATTGTTTTCCTCAGGCTCATATTTTCTCGCTCTCCGTGGAATTACACTGTGGAGACAGCACTAGCATGACCATCTTGTGCATCTTACCATTACATTCTCTGTGTCTCTGTATTGCCTATAATGGGTCATCTCCACAGAGCCCTTCCAGTTTACCCAGTTTGTCCATAATGATTGCGATACCACTGTACACTGTGCTCAGTGCTGAAACGCTGGCCTCCATTCTCTTTCTGGGACCAAAGAGTGAGTTGATAAGAGCAGAGCTGGAGAAACTGTCCCCGTGGAAACTGCACCTAATCTCAGGCATCCTTGGAGGTGCTCTAAAACTGTTTCTTCTTGCTGGATCTCATGCACCTGACATCGACTGTTCCAAACGTTTTCTACTTCCTGATGACTCAGGCCTCCTCTCCTCTCATCTCTTCCTTGGAAAAACAAAGTTTTTTAATGTTAGCACCTCCATTCTATTCTTGGTGTTCTGTTCATGTTTGCACCATTGTAACTGTCATTGGGCTCTATCTCCAGTCTTTCATTATGTTGTTGCTTTATTAATATTCTCTAAGTGCCTCTGGGAGCATATTACCCTCCTGCTTTACAGCTGTGGCTCTCCATTGACAGCATCATCCAAATCCCTTGAGCTGATCTTTGACTGCCTGCCACTCGGCACCAGTAGGAACCCTGTGCCTTAACCAGACTGTTTAGCTAATTCTAAGTCTGCCTTCCCCACATTGGCATGCTCCCTGATGTTGATGCTTCCCTTGGATTTTCTGCCTTGGTCTGTCCAGTCTTGCCTCCTCCCAAGCCTTTCCTGCAAAGATTAGTTAGGAGGGGAAGCTGGGATGGCTCAGCAGGTTGAGCGCTCACTTTGCAACCCCAGGGTCCAAGGATCAAATCCTGGCCCTGGCCCGTGTAGACCCATATGCTGAACTAGTATGTGTGCCCAGTTCAGTTCTTGCTGGGGATTATGCAGGAGGCCCCCAGCCCAGTTCATGCCCTGTGCAGCCCCACACCCACCTGTGGAGTGAAACTATATGGAAAACTAATGACGTACAACTATGGAGACTGCTCTGGGCCCTCCCCCTTCTCTTTGTCTCTCTCTGTCTGTCTCTCTGTCAAAAAAACAATAAATCTTAAAAAAAATATTTAGTTAGGAGAATAGTTGATGGACCACTCACGTTGTTACATATTCATTATTTATTTCCACTACCTATGAGGTAAGTTCTTTATAATCTTTAGTGGTCCTTTTCCTACTGTGAGTGATAGTAATTATAGAGGAAAATGGAAACTTAGACATGATAAATAGCTTTTCAAAGTTTGTATAAGTAGTGGTAGAGCACAGATTTGAACCCAGCTTTGACTGGTTTCCAAAGCTTGTATTTGTCTAGACCCTTTGCCATCCCCACTCCATCCCCATCTCACTTGCTACCAGCTGAAACTGGGATTTGTTGTGTGAGGCAAATGCCCTGGGTATTCTGCTGTCCTCCAAATATGTATTCATCGAGTAAATTGACATCACTGTTTAGAAACTAATCTATTAAAAGAAACAAAACCTGCTTGTGCTATTATTTATTCATTTAATTGCAAGCCCCTTTCAATTAAAGTTGGTAAATGGCCTATTTATCTTTAAATAAAAATGTTTTGATTATAGTTTTAATGATATCCTAAGATAATTGGCAACACTAGTATATACAGAGCAAATGATTGGTTTCATGTGTTTTTTAGATTCTGTGAAGGCAAGCATATTTGACATGAGTTTGTTCTGAATTACTTGCTTTACTCTGGCTTTTTCTTCACATCGTGGGCTTTGCCTTCACTGGACTTAGCACAGTTTTTAATTATATAATTAGTTATTTGTATGATGAATTAATGTGTCCACCTCATTCTCTTGCTAACTGCACAAGGCTATGGACCATGTCTGTGCTGTTGAGTCTATGCCATGAGCAGCCAGCACACTGTATGTATTCGGTATTTGTTGAAGTTTGAATGAATGAATGAATGAATGAATGAATGTATGAATGAGTGGGAATGTACCTTTATTCAGGTACCCTATGCAGGGTTTACAGAAAAGTTTGTTGTAAGAGAATTTTTTTTCTATTAAATTATATTATAAAATAAAACTTATTTATATAGAGAAACATCCAATAAACTTTGGAAATCTTTGAAGAAAGAATTAAGACAGAGGTTGGTTCCTTTTATTGTTACATATATACTTTTGTGAGATTCTTCCACTTGCATTTTATATTTCTTTGCCAATATCTGTAGCTGCCTTCAGGTATCAAATATGATTCTTTCTGCTCTAATAAAACAAGGTTGTATATAAGAATGATATACATAGTCTTTGCATTTATTCCATTTAACAGGATATTAATACTTGATTTTCTATAGTAAAGTACCAATATAGGAAGAGCCAACGTTCTGTAACAAAGTATTCTTAATTTATTTTTATTTTTTATTTTTTTGTCAGTGTTCCTGCATGTCAAGGTTAAGTTAAAATCTTTTTTTTTTTCAACTGGAAAAAATGTTCACAATTACTGCTGCTAATTGTTGTACTTTATTATTATTTTTTTAGTTGTTTGAGAGGGGAGAGAATGAGAGAGAAAAGGGGGTAGGACCCAGAGCAGTCTCCACAGCTACACATCATTAGTTGTGATGTAGCCTCACTCCACACAGGTGGATGTGGGGCTGTGTGGGGGTAGGAACTAAACCGTGAGAACCTTCACTGCCAAGCCATGTTGGCGGTCACTGGCTGCACCACAGTTCAGAATAAGTGCCTGCATGGACTGGGATCAGGTAAGCGTTCAACCTGTTGAGCTGTCCAGGCATCCCAAATTGTCCTAATTTTAGAGCATTGTTTCTCTTCACCGATAAGCAAGGCTAGGTCCAGGATATGGGGTTTACATCTTTATCACTAGGCATTGCTTTATCTTTTTTGTTGATTCTTTATTGTTCTGAAATCTCTTACATAACAGGCGTTAGCTTCAGTTTTGGGAAACGGGTTTCTCTACATAAAGTCCATTTCCACTGTGCAGTGTTTTGTTCATTATTTTTACTGTCAGCTCTGAAAGCTCAACTGGAAAACTCCAGTGCCCTCTCAGTTTCTAATTTTGTGGACTCAAATACAGTACATTATGCTGTTTATTTATTAAGTCTCTAGGCCATTACTCTTGTGGCTCTTTGGTGTCTATCAGCCAAAACATCAGCTATATCTTATTACACCCCATAGGGTTTGTGTGCTCCTTAAATTTCCTAAAGTTCCAGACTTCCAGAAATTTTACTTTCCAAGACATGGGATTGCTTCCCCACGGAAGCAAGGTTGTTTCTTGTCCAGCTCCCAGCTGCTCTGCAGTTACTGCGAAGAGCCACAGATGCACTCATGGACACTATCAGTTAACTTTAGTTTTATTGGAAGGTGGGATTAAAACAAGGTGCTTTTATGTATATTTGGGGGCCATGATCAATTGTCTTCAAATACTTAAAGAGCCATCACAAGGCAAATCAATCACACTTAATGTCAGTGGTTTCAGAGTACTGAGCTAGGACTGATTGATGGGTAAAACTTGGAGGGAGGCAGCCTTGCTAGCATGGAGGGGGCAAGACTTCTTAATGTGAAGGAGAGCACGTGGCTTCCTCAGGTGCTGAGGGCTCAGGCACTAGAGGGGGATGGGTAGTGTGTGAGGGATTCTTCCTAGGCAGGATTGCAGGAGATACATAGATAACTCATAAGGTAGCTTCCAGCTCTGAAATCCCATGATTTTATTACACTAAATAAGTTAGTCACTTGAGGACAGTTTTCTTTTTCTTAGAGCAAGGATTGTAGATTGTGTGTATGTGTGTGGGAGGGGGTAGGGGGTGGTTCAAGTTAAAACAGAAGTCTTATTGTGGACCATGTATTATCTATCCATTTGCTTTGAAATGGTCATACTTTTAGTCAAGTTATGATTGGACATTGTAGAGGGAGGCAGGGCTCTGAGTATAGTTATTCAGGCTGTTCATTGCACAAAGGACCCAGCTTCGAGGGCTGAGCCAGAGCAGGTGCTCTGCTTACCAAGCTAGGCATCTACCCAGAGGAAGGCTCCATCATTCTTATATTCAAAGGACAGCATCAGCTTCCCAAGCTGAGTGCCAGAGTGGTTGGGTCTTCCCCAAGGTGGCATGATTTTCTATAGGTATGAAGATGCTGCCTGTATATCTGGTCACAACTCTGGAGAGAGGTATAACATTTGATACGTGGTTCATTAGGATTAACAATGTTAAGCCTAGACACACCTGTGATTTTGTTAGAGGGCTGTAATAGTGAGGAGTTCCATTAAATATCCAGATAATTTTGTCAGCCCACCAAGCATTTAGGTTATTGAAAGCATCTGGAGAATTTGCTGCGTTTTTTACTTTTTATCTGGTTATTTGGTGTTGTGGAGACATAACCCTGTGTATGCTGCTTCTGAGCCCAGGAATTACCTTTGATTCTTCCATGCATTGTCAACCTGTAGGAACAGTAAAACTGGTTGAAAAGCAGTTGAGGATTTATGAATAATAGCAGGCACGTGAAACCTCCTTGGACTCTCAGACTTTCTCCAACCAAACTCGTGAGTGTGTGTGATGAGGAAGAACATTGCAGAATTCAATGCACTGTAGGCAAGATTGGTTATTTTTAAAAATAATAAGCAAAATGAAAACAAAATATCCCATGAGCTCTGAATACAGAGGAACATTTCTTTGAACAAGTGTCCAAAGCTGCCACATGTCTTCAGAGACCAATTCCTTCAGCATTTCTCCACCCTCAGCAGTTGTTACTGTTCCTCCCTCCTCTGGAATGTGCAGAAAATGAATGCTTCACACCCACCCATTCACAAAAACCCTGGAAGAGATCCACCTTCCCTGCTCTGTTCTCTGCCAGTTCCTGCTCTGCTCCAGACCCTTGCACTTCCCTGTTTTGTCCCCCACCCGCAGTGCTGTGGTCCAGTCCTCCAGCTGCAGCAAGTCAGGAGTTTGGGCACTTGGCTTCGCCTCATGCCTCGACCCTGTGACTGTGCCTATGTGACCTAATTCTTATTCCAAACACATGTAGTGTCCTGAATGTATTACTCTGTGTTCTTGCACAACTTCACTCATGACTTGTGCTGTTGCTTCTTAGTTATCCTGATACTTCTGTGTTTCGTTTCTCAAGAACACTTTAGTATTTATTAATTACTACGAACTAGTACTTCCCGAATTTTTGGCAGTACAGTTAAAAAAAAAAATACTGTGGGAGAGACCAACATAGGGATGCCAGATACTTGTCCAAATAAGGATATGAAGGCTAGTGTGATTCGGGATGCTGGAAACATAAAACAATAACAAAAACATAATCTGCTATTGCCATCAGTGCTAAACAAAAAGGCAATTTTCACTATTAGATCAGAAGAACACATTACTGAGTGGAAAATACTCTTTTAAAACCAGTAACTTCAGCTGTATGGAGCATTCACCACTTTTATTCTAATTATTATTATTTAATTTCCATTCATCTAACATAAATTTAGATTTTCTTTATTTCTTTTTTAAGATTTGTTTGACAGAGGAGGGGGGGGAGAGAGAGAGAGAGAGAGAAAGAAAGAAAGAAACAGAGAAACAGAGAAGGGCGGATGGCCCAGAGCAGTTTCCATTGTTGTACATCATTAGCTGTGACAGTTTCATTCCACACAGGTGGATGTGGGGCCACACGAGACAGGAACCTAACTGGGGGCCTCCTACATGGGAGGCGAGAACCTTCGCTGCCATCCTGATGGTTACCAGTTGCACACCACAGTTCAGCATAAGGGTTTGCATGGTCGGGCTAGGATTCAATCCCTGAACCTCCTAGTTGCAAGGCAAGTGCTCAACCTGCTGAGCTGTCCTGGCATCCCCTAATTAGATTCTTCAATCAGTTTTTGGAAACCCCTGCTGCAAAAGATTCTAAAAGAGCTCTTCTTTTCAGCAGCAAAACAAATTAAAAGCACCAGGGTAGCCCTCCTGGGCAGGAAGACACCTGATGGATACCTTGGCCAAGGCCTGTCCCTGCTCATGTGGCCATAAAACCAGAAGCCACTGGACTCTTGTGGCTTCCTACCCCTAACCTAACTTTAACTCGAACCACTAACCCCTAGCTCCTGATCCTAACCCTCAGCTCCTGATCCTATCCCTCTAGCCCCAAAACATATTCTGATTGGGGGTCCTATTGCTCTGCTGCGTGACTTCAGTGGTAGCATCTCAAGGGACAATGAGCGATTTAGGGATTACTGTGCATCATGGATTTTTGCTAGATCAGGTCAGGGTAGGGGTGGTTCCTAAGGCCTTAGGGGCAAACAGTCCAGTTCTAAGGGTCAGCCCACATGCTCATCTTCAGGGTTTTTCTCTCTCAGAGAAGTTTCACACAGACACTTAACTGTTAGCAGTATGGACACTGCAGGCCCTAAGAAGAGGACACTTGCTTGCTGGACAGTGAGGTGAGCCTGCTCAAGTGTGGAACACACTAGAACTGCTGGAAAATGGGGGGCCAGAAAAATACATGCTCTGCCTGCTTGCTCAGCTGCTTGCACCTCAGCCTCATTTGGCTGTTAAACAATTTAACCTGTTTGGCTGGGAACCAAATGTAAAAGGATAAGAGGAACCTTTAGCACCTAAAAGGAAACCCAAAGTTCAGGAATGGACTGAGGAATTTGATTTCCTGGTGGGGTACCTGGGCCACTCATATGAGCTGATGCAGCCTGGGTGTCTTCAGCTCACATCTTGCTCACTGAAATTGCTCTTCTGTGGCCCAGGCCAGGGAGGTGCTCAGATAGGATGAAGTAGAGCTTCCTGTTGGCCAGAGGAACATTCACTTCCAGTCTGCAGATGTGTTTTGAGAGCTGGCCAATGCTGGGGCTAACCCTGGGCTGGGCAGGCCAGGCCTTAGTGGAAGGATTTCAGCTTGTAGATTCTGCTGTGTGCTTGATGAAGAGGAATTAAGGAATGCCACTGTTTAATCCAAACAAACATTTCCTGAAAAGATTTTCTAGCATCTATAATTTACTTAAGTACAAATTATCTTCTTTTTAATCTTCCCTATTTTTCTTCTTTTTCCCCATTGCCTTCCCACTCCCATCACTATTTTCTTCCTACTCTTTTCTGCTTCTACTTTACTCTTTTTTTGCCAATACTTTTTTTTCCTGTGGAGTTTTGATTTCATGTAGTATACTTCTTATATGTATTTGAAACTAAATTTACTCTCCTCAGAACTAAAATTCTTTTTGAAAAATAGTTTAGGGGATAAAGTTGTAATTCAGTTCCATATATAGATGTAAAATTTGGAGCAGAGAAAGAAACAACTACTTAGAGCCTGATTAGCGATCTGCAGAAAGGCCGATTCACATTACCTTCTGAATTTAGGGTGCATAAGTGGCAAATATATACCAGATTAGGAGTTCAAAATATCATTTCAGTCCTAGCTCTGAAAGGCCTGGGACAAGTTATTTATCCTATCTAAACCTCAGTTCCCTTGCCTGTAAAATGAGGACAGAATTTCAGTTTGTTTCTTTTGATAAATCTAGATCATAATTATTAAAGCTCCTGGCTGTCTTAGTTCAGGCTGCTATAACAAATTACTATAGAGCAGATGGTTTATAAACAAGAGAGATTTATTTCTCATAGTTCTGGAGGCAGGAAAGTCTAAGATTGGGGTGCTGGTACATCTGGTGTCTGGTGAAAGCTCACTTCTTGGTTCATAGATGATCAGCTTCTCCCTGTGTCTTCACATGGCACAGTTCGCTGGCTTCTTATAAGGGGACTAATCCTGTTCATAAGGACTCCACTCTCCTAACCAAAGTATCCCCCAAAGGCTCCACCTTCTAATAATATCACATAGGGGTTAGGGTTCCAACATAGGAATTTTAGAGGGACACAAATATTTAGTCCATAGCACTGGCAATATCTTAAAACATTAAATGTTCCCCTGAATCCTTTCAACTGTAAACAGGGAATCCAGGAATTTTAACCTCAAATACGTGTTTATTAAATGATGGTTTCATAATATACCATTACACATGATAATCTCAAGGGTGTCCATTAATTCAGTAAATACTTGGAAATGCCTATTTTATGCTAGATTTCCTATTGTGTTTATAGGATTTACAGGTTAGTGATACTTTTTTTATTTTTCTGCTTTTTACTCAGAAAGTGGGAAGTGCTAGAACTAATGTGTGAATAAAGTGGGACAGTGGGGATGTCAGGGCAAGCTTCATAGAAAAAGGGGACATTTTAATTGTGTATTAAAGGATGTTGGATACCGAGTACCTGTAGGTTAAGTTTTATGTGATACATTATTGCCTTAAAATTTTTTTTTTATAGTTTGAGAGAAGGAGAGAGAGAGAAAGAGAGAAAGATGATCCAGGGCAGTCTCTATAGTTGTACATCTTAAGTCATGACATAGTTTCATTTCACACAGATAGATGTGGGGCCACATGGGTTGAGAACTGAACCAGGGGCCTCCCACATTGGAGGTGAGACCCTTCACTGCTGAGCCATCCTGGTGCTTGGTTATCAGTTGCCCTGCAGTTCAGCATATGGGTTTGCTTGGGCTGGGCTGGGAAATGACCCCTGAACCTCGAAGCGCTCAATCTCTGAGCTATCCTGGCATCCCATTATTGCTTTATTTAATATCAGTCTTTGGTTTGTATATAATATTGACTGTCAGAGAAATTAAGTTCAAGACTTTACTGAATACAGTAGAATCTCAACTAGTGGCCTGTCAGGCACTATTTTACTATGTAATGTTCCTGTTCAAGAGGAAGAAATGAATACCTCTCTATATACATGTGGCACACTGCGTCCTCATAGATATTATGGTGTAAGAAAAGTATACACAGCAAATACCAATAATGTAGTCAGCCACTCCTCCAACACACAGTCATAGGGTAAGTCTATCTGTCACCATTGCAGCATCGTTACTATTATCTGTTTATTAACTTTGCTGTTATTTGTGATTTTTAAAATTATTTTAAAGATTTATTTTGTTTTTGACAGAGACAGAGACAGAGAGAAGAGGGAGGGCCCAGAGCAGTCTACATAGTTGTACCTCATCAGTTTTTGATATGATTACGTTCCACACAGGTGGGCGGGGGCCATGCAGGGCAGGAACTGGGCTGGGGGCCTCCCCCATGGGAGGCACGCCCTTGAGCCAGGGGCCGAACCAGGGGACTAGAACTGAACTGGGGGCCTTCCGCATGGGAAGCACACCCCAGTTCAGCACATGGATCCACAGGGGCTGGGGCCGGGATTTGATCTTCTGTCCCCAAGGATGCAAAGCGAGCACTTAACCTGCTGAGCCATTCCTGCTTTTCCTATTATTTCTGATTAATGGTAATATGTTATCAAATTGTGATGCTTTTATTTCTACTTTTTATGTTTTTCTGAATCTTTTCATGTCATTTTACCTTTGAAGAGACAGATTTACGGTCTCAACCTAGCTCTTGCATAACCTTGGACAAGTTATTTAACCTCTTTGGGGCTCAGCATCTGAAGTTGAAAATGAGGATTCAAATATCCAGTTCATTGGAATGCTAAAAGGATCTGGTGGGACAGTATATGTGAAGCACTTAGCACAGTGCTTGGTCAAAGTGTAACAGCTGAAAAAAATGGAATCACAAGGAAGTTTTCCAATTATCTTGGGTCACATTAAGCTACTGTCAGAACTTGGATCAAAGCCACAGCTTTTGGCTCCTAGCCCTGCTTTATTTTTAATAGGATATACTTGATCTTTGGATCATTTCACTAGATAAATTGTAGATTAGATAAGTGTAGCTATTTATGGCATTGTATGGTTTTACAGATATGTCCACACATTTTTTATTCTCCTGCCTCAAGAAGTGGGCTTTATTCATTTATTTTTTGTTACGTAGGGACTAGACTTGGTGATAGTTCTTGCGAGTCAAGTATTGCAGAAGTGAT
>PVKE010020475.1:0-27451 GCA_004027555.1 Craseonycteris thonglongyai | reverse complement strand
TCTCCCTCCCTCTCCCGCTCTCCCCTTTTTCCTCTAACCTTTGTGTGTTGTTCTGCGTTGTGTGGTTCTCTCAGTTGAGGGTGCTTCTCAGGGTTTCCCCTGTGGGTTCCTTTTTGTTCGTAAGTCCCTTCCCAGGTAGGTGTCTGGGTTCTCCTCTCATGCAGCCATCTTGCTCTCCTATCCAGTTTTTCTTGATTCAGTCTAGGTATACTATATGTTTCTAGAAACTTGTCTATTCCTTCTAGGTTGCAAAATTTGGGGTATATAGCCTTTCATAATATTCTTGTATGAACCTTTGTATTTCTGTGGTATCAGCTATAATTTCCCCCTTTTTCCTTTCTAATTTCAATGGTTGTGTCTTTTATCTTTTTCACTTGGTGAACCTAGCCAGAATTTTGTCAATTTTATTAATTTTTTTTTTTAAAGAACCAGCTCTTGGTTGCATTAATTTTTTTCTATTGTTTTTCTGTTCTCTATTTCATTTAATTGTGCTCTAATTTTTATTATTTCCTTCCTTCTTCTGACTTTTGGTGCTTTCACTCTATTTCTAGTTCTTTAGAATGTAGTATTAGGTTGTTAATGTGTGATTTTTCTTGTTTCTTGATATAGGCCTGTAGTGATATAAATTTCCATCTCATTACTGCTCTTGCTGTATCCCAATAATTTTGATATGTTGTTTTTTCATCATCATTCATTTCTGTGTAGTTCTAAATCTCTTCTTTCATTTCTTCTTTGATCCCTTCATTTTAAAATAACATGTTGTTTAATCTCCATGTATATGTGGTTTTTCCTGCTTTATTTTTGTAGTTGATCTCCAGTTACAAAGCTTTGTGATCAGAAAATACACTTGGTATGATTTCAATCTTCTTAAATTTGCTGAGGCTAGCTTTCTGTCCCATCATGTGGTTTATCCTCAAGAATGTTCCATGTATACCAGAAAAGACTGTATAGTGTAGGGTGAAATACCCTGTAAATGTCAACTATGTCCAATTGTTATAATGTATCTTTTAAAGCTAATATTTCCGGATTTATTTTCTGTTTGGATGATCTAATGATGGCTGTCAAGAGGGTGTTTAGGTCCCCTACTATAATTTGTTTTTGTCAGTTTCTCCTTTTAGATCTGTTAGTAGTTGCTTTGTAAGTTTTGGTGCTTCTTGGTTGGGGGCATATATATTAATAAGGGTAATATCTTCTTGTTGTATTGTCCCTTTTATCCCTATAAAATGTCCATCTTTGTTTCTTACTATATTTTTGATCCTGAAGTCTGCTTTGTCAGATAAAAGTATGGCTATACCTGCTTTTTGATGGATGTCATTTGCTTGGAGTATTTTTTTTCTACCCTGTCACTTTGAGTTTATGTTTGTCCTTGTAGCTGAGGTGTGTCTCTTGTAGAAGCATAAGGTTGGTTTTTGTTCTTTAATCTAGTTGGCTACTCTGAATCTTTTTATTGGTGAGTTTAGTTCATTTACATTTAGGGTGATGATTGATATATAAACATTTCCTATAGCCATTTTACCTTTTACTTTCTGGCAGTTCTTTATTTTGATTGCTTTTCTTTTTTCTTTCTGTCAATTATTTTTAGTTTGATAGTATCCTGTAATATTTACCTATGTTATCTCTTTTTTTTTATTATGTATCTTTTCAGTTCTGAATTTTTTTGAGTGATCACCATGAAGTATATGTAAAAGAAAATTTCATGTATGCAGTGGTTATTTTTCTTAAGCATGATTCTTATCTCCATTCTCTTTGGAAGTTTCAACCTTTACTTCCTCCTCTTTTATATTTTGTTGTCCCAGTTTATCTCTATTCATTTCTTTTTACTTTTTGTTTCAGTTAAATCGCCTCCTGCAGTAGTTCTTAAAAATGCTGGCCTTGTGCTAGAGAATTTCCTCAGCTTCTGTATGTCTGAAAAGTTCTTTATTCCCTATTCAAATCTAACAGATAACTTTGCTGGATAGATCATTCTTGGCTGGTAATGTCTCCCTTTTAATATTTTGAATACTTTACTCCACTCCCTCCTGGCTTGTAGAGTTTCTGTTGAGAAGTTTGATGACAGTCTTATGGACTTTCCTTTATAGGTTATGGTGGTCTTTTCCCTGTCTACCTTGATGGTTCTTTGTTTTTGTCATCTTCAGTATAATGTGCCTTGGAAAAGGTGTACTAGAATTCATGTAGCTAGGGGTCATGTTTCCTTCTTGAATTTGAGGTTTCAGTTCTTTCCATGGATTCTGGAAGTTCTCATTAATTTGTTTGAACAAATTCTCCTTGATCCCATCCTCTGCTCCCTATGGAATACCCATTATTCTTATTTTGCTCTTTCTAATGGAGTCAGGTATTTCTTGTAGAGATCTTTTATTTTTTTAACTCTCAGGTCTCTCTTCCTTCTGTGAAATTTTTATATTTCTATCTTCTATTTTACTAATTCTTTCCTCCATCTAATTGGCTCTACTTCCAATGCTAGCTATTTCATTTTTCATTTCTTTTATTGTATTGTTTACCTCTAGAATTTCTATTTGCTTCTTTTTTATAGTTCTAATTTCTTTGTTAAAGTATCCCTTCTGCTTGCAGATTTCCTTTCTGAGAACACTTAGCTACTTTTCTGTACTTAGCTGCCTTTCTTTGATCTCTTTTAGTGTTTTCAGAAGTGTAATCTTGAATTCTGTGTCATTTGGCTCATATATTTCTATATCTTTAAGTTTCTTTTCTGGAGATTTTTCATTTTCTTTCTGAGCAGCTTTGTTCCCAAGGTAGTCATTGCTGTTGCAGTATTTCTCTTTATAGACATAAGGACTTTACACCTGGTAGATATAAAAAGGTCATTCTTTCACTTCCCAGCTGGTGTCACTGCAGGGTCTTACAATATTTCCTCTTGGTTATTTGATTTTCTCACAGTGGGAGACTTCCTACAAGGTGGGCTTCTCCTTGACTCAGTTGCCTTGGTCTCTGTACACCTCCTCTTTGGGAAGATATGTTGGGTGAAGGTATTCTATGCCTTCAAAATCCCACTGCAGTCAGAAGCTGCCATGCCTGTGCTTCACAGTGTCCTGGATTCCTCTGCTGGCATTGGTGGGGAGGGTGGTGTGAGGTTTGTTAGAAAAGGTACAGGTTAGTTTGTGTCACAGGGTAATGGCAGCTCCCAGGCTGTAGCTAACTTTATGTAGAAAATGGGTGGAGTTGTGGGGGGCAAGCCTTAGGAGAGAGTAAGGAGAAGCAGCTAGGCTCTGTGTCCAAGGCTGTGTAGTGCTCCAGGAGGGGCCCTACCTTGTCTAGGGACACACTGCACTTCAACCACTGATGTAACATTTCAGGTACTGGAGAGGTGTTTCAGTCACTGGCCCTGCTCTCCAGCCATCTGCACCAAACTATGGCCACTCTTCCCACATTTCTGCCGCCCATAGCACACTACAGCTGCCCATCCTTACTCCTACCTTTGGCTTCTCACTCTGGACACCCACAACTCCACTTTTGCCAGTTTTCTGCCTCCAACCTGCCCGAAGTTGTACTGATCCTTGGCCCACGTTCCCAAGCCCTGACCCCACTCTCTCCTCTGCTGGTCTCTGGGTTGCACTCCACAGTGGTGTGTCTCTGCATTGCTCCCTTTCCTTCTCTTTCACTAGCTTCTCTTTCTCTGGGTTTTAGGTATTTTCTTGGGATGAGTGAGTCTCAGCTGAGAATATGTGTTTCTTATGGATTCCCGTGTTGGATTTCAGTTGTTCAATGCATCATTATTTTCTAGGAAAATTTTCAAGAATCTCCTCTCACACTGCCATCTTGATGACATCTCTAGAGAGCTATTAAACACTAAAAAGGTTGAAGCTTGGCACCATTTAATATTTCAGAAAAAAAATTTAGGCTTATCACAGAGTTTCCACAGAACCACCTAAAATTTACCCAAGGATATGGAACTAGTCATCCAAAAAATGTTCAGGTCTCACTTTGTCATACACTTAATGAAATGCAACATGGGCACCACCCACTGGACATTTTATGTTACTACAATGTTACCCTTTAACATTGGCAAATAGAGGTTTGCATTCACTCAACATTACTAATTATTGGTGAATATTATTTAATGATTGTATTCTATGTGCCAAGGACTGTTATAGAAACTTGAGATATAATAGTAAACACAAAATACAAAAGTTTCTGTCTTTATGGACTTAAATTATACTGTATAAAATTTCTTATTTTGTATTAGACCTCTCTGAGGTCATGCACTACTGACATGTGAACAGCAGAGTGGCACAGGTAGACATGGTGGCTCTCTGTTCAGGCAGAAGAGTGCTTGTTTCATGGTTCTGTCATTAACCTGGTGATCACAGGCAAACTTCACCACCCCTCTGAGCCTCAATTTCCTCATCTGAAAAAGGGGATAACATCTCTCCCATGGTGTGGAATATGAATAAAAACAGTGTAAAAAAAAAAATCTGGGGATGCCAAGATATTGAGGTCCAGGGATCAAATCCTGGCCCCAGCCCATGCAAACCCATATGCTGAACTGCAATGCAACTGGTAACTGCCAGGATGGTGGCAAAGATTCTCACCTCCCATGCAGGAGGCCCCCAATTCAGTTCCTGCCCTAGGTGGCCTCACATCAACCAGTGTGGAATAAAACTATGTCACAACTAATGATGTACAACTATGCAGACTGCTCTGGGCTCTCCCCCATTCTCTCCCTCTCTCTAACAATAAAATAAATCTTTAAAAATATTCTTTTTTTTTTTCACCACAATAAAGTATAAGCCATATCTTTGTTAAAGGTATTCTGGATAAAGCCGAACCTTAAGACTTTAGACACTTGATAAAAAAAAAAAAATTTTTAAAGCAAAAAAATGCCTTTTAATCAACAACTACTACATTTTTTTCTAGAGATAGAAACAATTCACTTTTAAGGCAGAGTATTCTTTATGGCAATAAAACACACATCTTGTGTGTCTATTACCCTTCTTGTATTATTTTTACAGTTTTATTAATCTACAACAAATTTGTCATTTAAAAAATTATGCTATTTTTATTTTGCAAAAATGGTATAATGCTCTGTGTGATTAGAGGATGGGTTTCTTTTTCATTTCATATTATATTGCTAAAATTCTTTATGGTGCAAATGTATGTAGTTGATTTACTCACTCTTCCACTGATGGGCACTTAGTTCCTATTTAAATAGTACCACTATGAGCATGATGTACATGTCGCAGATATATATGCATTATATATTTTCTTAGCTATATACCTAGGGTAAAATTATTGAGTCATGGGTATGAAAATGTTCATTTTCTTTAAAGATGACACACTGTTGTTTATAGTGACAGTAACAAAGTATGCTTTCTCCAGAAATTTATAATGAATTGTTTGAAACCAAATCCTCTCTAATACTTCATATTTTTAGATTTAAAATTTTTAAACAATTAAGTGGATATAAAATGGTATCTCATTGTGGTCTTGATAAGCACTGTGAATAGTGTCAACTATGTCAACATGGTTTTATTAGCTACGTATATACACTGTTGTGTGAAATATTTGCTCATGTTTTTTCCTCATACTCATGTTGTATCATTTGTGCTTTCCTTATTATTTGGAGGTATTTCCAATGTACTCATTTAATTATTTACCTCAAAATAATTTAACCTTACAGAAAAGTTGAGCAAAAATAGAAAGCATTTCTATAGTATATAGCTTTCACTCACTCTACAGCTGTTAACATTTTATCACATTTTCCTTATTCTCTTTTCTATTTTTCTTTTTCTCCTCCTGTATGTGTGTATATGTGTGTACTGTTCCCTCTGAACCATCTTAGAGAGTAAATTTCAAACACAATGCCCCATTATTCATCAATACTTGAGTATGTATTTCCTAAGTGAGGACTTATGGTACCCAGTCGCCAAATAAAACCACCAAAATCAAGAGAATAACATCGATATACTAGTAACCATCAAATCCACATACTCCATTCAAATTTTGCCAATTGTCCCAACAGTTTCTTTCTTGGTCCCGGGTGTACTCTAGGATCACATGCAGCATGTTGCTGCCATGTCTCTTTAGTTTTCTTCAATCTGGAATAAGAAAGGAAAGTATAAGAAAGGAATCCCAGTGAATTCAATTTGAGTTCTTAGAAATCTGAAATGATCAACAGTAAACTGATGGAATATTTCTACCTTCTAGTCTAGTCCTATTTTATGACATTTTATAGCTATTTAAGCTATTTTACAAAATGTGATTACCATGTATGCAAAGAAACTGAGGTTTGTATTTTTGAACACATAAGAATATATACCGTATACACTTAATCATTCTTACCTCCTTGGAACAGGGATGAGAAAGCTCAGAATATTGAACAAATAGTAATCCAAATTGAGACCTTGTCTTCAGTTTAAATCAACTAATGACCTTTGTGAATTTCCCCCGTCCAAAGAATTTTAAACATTTCATGGTATAGAATATGTACTGTACTGAACATGAATACATTTGGATAAACAAAGGTTGCATCCTTTTCATTTATCCAAAGGTACTTTTATAATCTGATTTTACATATTCCATTTTCAAAGGCTTCCATTTGCTCCTCTGTGAAACAAACAAACTAAGTCCTATATATCTCTAACTTCTCTTTTACATACCACAGCCTGTCTTCCATGTGTGCCATCATGTGCAGGTGGTAGTGAAAAGGAACAGGGACAATCTAAAATCAAAACCTGACCCCGCTGCTTCTTAGCCTACTGGCTTAAAGCACACTTTTAGCCAGCCTGAGCCTCATTTTCCCCTCTGTGTATCCATCTTTCAGAGTGGTTGTGTGGATTTGGAACAATATATGTACAGCATCTGGCTCATAATAACACTCAGAAAAGTGCAGCTATTCTCTTCACCACAGGAGCGCTGTCCTCTATGACTATAATGCTACCTGCCCCAGTTACATTTTTTCTTTGCTAACTAAACAATTTGGCCAGTCCTTCTGACACAATGTTTTCACAACCCATTTGCATCTATTATGCAACTAAATGTGCCATGTGGATCTTTGACTTATTTTTAAATTCTTAATTCTCTTTCGTTTTCCTTATGTGTGACCTGAATTTTAATGCCACATCATTATTTGAAATGACTACATGAATAATAGCCATCCGGGAGGCCCCTGTAGGGGTAGGGGCAGCGAATGGGAGAGGGACACTAAGGACCAGAGTGGGGTCCCTGAGGGGGCTCTGGGGATGGAAGAGCCTTGTCCAATGACCACAGAAGGTTTTAAGGGTCAGAGAGTCTTGGGCTCTTTTCTTTACTCTGCTACTGTACACCACTTGACCCTGACGGGTCACCTTCCTTCTCTAAGCCTCAGTTATCTTACCTGTAGACCTCGTGTAATATTAATAATACCTACCTCATGGATTTATTGTGAGGATTGGAGAAGATAACCTATGTTAAACATTTAGCTGACAGTAAACTCTCAATAGAAGATGACACCTGCAGTAGCAGTATTATTCATTTCTAAGATGCTAAAGGATACAAACCATGTTTGTAGTTTGTTTTGCTCAATTCTTTCATTAAATTGAAGGTGATGGTGAAAAGAGTGATATGATAGCTCTCTGCATGAGGCAGACAGAACTTATATGTTCTGCAATGTGTGTCTCATATGACATATTTGAGAATACTCATTTCTACTGTAGCAGTTAAGAAATAGCAAATAGGATAAATAAAAATCATACAATGTGCTCAATAATGTTAGTGGGGAAGCCTGGATGGCTCAGCAGGTTAAGCGTTCACTTTGCAGCCCCAGGAACCGTGGTGCAAATCCCTGCCGTGGCCCGTGTGGACCCATATGCTGAACTAGGGTGTGCTTCCCATGCAGAAGGCACCCAGTTTGGTTCTTGCCCCTCGATTCATCCCCTGGCTTGAGGGGCATGCCTTCCATGCAGGAGGCCCCAAGTATAGTTCCCATCCTGCAAAGCCCCTGCCCACCTGTGTGGAATGAAACCGTGTCGAAAGCTGATGATGCACAACTATGGAGACTGCTCGGGGCCCTCCCCCTTCTCTCTGTCTCTCTCTGTCTCTCTCTGTCGAAAACGGTAATAAAATAAATCTTTAAACAATGTTAGTAAACAAGTCACTTGTAAGACATGAGCAGCATTCACAGATGTGTTGTTAAGTATAGACTGCTGGCAATCAGTGATGTGTTAAAGATAGAATGAAGAAAATATGTGATTATTTAAAAGAACACTTAAGAATGTTTACTTATAAAGAGGAAATGATTGAAGAACCGAATCACAAGGTACAGATCAGCCCTCTTTAGATTTATACACTATCTTTAAATTGGCCAGCCCCTGAGCCCCCATTCTGCCCAAGAGATGAAGTTCCCAGCAGCCTGGCAGTCTAACTGGTGAACTGCAGCTGCGCCCAGACATGTTGCCCCTGTGTCAACAAACACGCATCGACTCTAGACACTTCGAACTTGCTAAGCCCCCTTGTTCAAACTCAGCTCTCATCTGTGTAACCACAGCTCTATGAGGATAAACGATGTGTCAGAGAGAGGGGGAGAGAGGCAATGGGAGAAGGAAGAGGAAGAGAGAAGG
The DNA here is from genome assembly GCA_004027555.1 of Craseonycteris thonglongyai. Classification (NCBI taxonomy): domain Eukaryota; kingdom Metazoa; phylum Chordata; class Mammalia; order Chiroptera; family Craseonycteridae; genus Craseonycteris; species Craseonycteris thonglongyai. The sequence goes on along the minus strand of PVKE010020475.1, from coordinate 18,902 downwards.
AAAGAGAGAGGACTTAGGGACAGTTGTGTAACATAGGGTTTAAAGTGTGGTCCTTCCATTCCACCCTAACTGTGTAAACCTACCCCACTCTCTTCTCCCTCACTACTTGCTGTATGTTTTACATTGATCCAATAAACATTGTGATTTAGCACCTTAATGTCGTCTGTGAGACTTTCTGCTTTATGACCTCTGGGGTGCTTGGAGTGTACTTGAAGACTATTGTTGCAGCCAGGTAATTTCTTGTGTGAAATATATATATAAATATAAATATATAAAATTTCACCAGCATTTCTTCTGAGAAAAGAACCTGTGTATTCTTTTACAAATACATCAAGTTGGTACTATTTTTACACAAAAGAGCAATGAAAATTTTTTCCTTACCTTTTTCTGGTAAAAGCAATTTTGAACCCTCGTTAGTGGTTGAAGGACTAGTAATTCCATATGAAATTGCAGCCTTCCCTTCCAGGTGATTGTTTCTATGACTATTCCCTGCTACAATCTGATCTCTCTTATGTTATTATCATGGAGTTTGGGGTTCGTTTTGGGGAACTAATTGTTGGAACTCCAGTAGGTCCCCATTATCCCAACTAGACCAGGACACAGCCATGACAGGAAAAGCAGCCGAAATCCAGTTCATGTGAACACTGGCCACAGCCAGCTCCCAGAGCACCCCCGCCACCCACATTCTTCTCTCTCTCTCCCCTCCTTTTTTTAGCTCCTTTTATTTTTTACCCACAGCCCTCTTTTTCCCATCTCAGGAATTACATGTAAGTCCACTTGGAACTCTACTTTGAATCATTTTCTGCTCTAAAAATTAACGTTTTGTTCACTATATCAAGCTCGTCCTAGGCTATCCAGAAAATGACATCTCTCTGGGGACATGCCTCAGTCTTCTCTAAGGCCCCTTGCACACCCACACCACTGAACAGTGAGGCATGTATATGCTAACCTGAATCCCATTGGCTAACAAGTTTTAAATTTAAGCACCAACTCTCTATGTATAAAATGATGTCTCAACACTAAGAGGAAGCCTTGTAACAGGGTTATTCTGTTGGAGGAACGAATCAGGGAAGTTTTGGTCATTTTCTTTCCATGTCCTTTTTCATAGTTACCATGGCTTTTCACCTGGCTCTATCAGGCAATGCACACCATCTTGTGTTTCCTTCAATAGAGCCTGAGGGAAAATGTCAGCTTTTTCAGAGTGAAACATCTACAAAACAAAAGAAAAATCTTTCTCTTGCCAATATTGTCTGTCAGAAAAAGGTGTGGGAGGAAACCCAGTCATTCCATAATAAAACTTAAGTAAAAGAAGGAAGAGTTATGTTTCCTGTATAAATGTAAAGACATAAAACCAAGCCTTATACATCCTTTCATCTTCCTCTATCAACAAGCAAACAACTAATCAATCAACAAGCAAACAAAGTGGCAAACAATAAGGGTATTTACTGCACGTTGAAACTGGGAAATCTAAAGGGAAGCAGGCAGGGGGCCTGGTTTCATCAGGGCTCGGACTCCATCTTTTCCCAGCTCTTGCCTCTCCTCTCCTCTCTCAATGACCAGATGGTTGTCTGCAGTGACGCGAACTACTTGCTTCCTTGTTCACATCAAAAAGAGTAAAACTGTAAAACCTTTGTTCTGAGCTTCACACAGATGGGTCTGGCAGGTCATTCACTGATTAGCTTTAACCTGAGGGTCCTTCAACCAATCCCTGTGGCATGAAAGGTGAAATTACCCTGCTAGGGATAGGCAACTGGAGGTGGGATCAATTACACCGAAGCTACAAGGCTGCTACACAATAGAAAGAACAGGGGCTTCCCAAAGAAAAATGGCTTTCAGAATGATGAAAGAAAAGAGAATTGGTGGTGCTTAGGTAACAAATGACAAGTACTACACTCACAACACAGACTTTTTCACAGAGTATAGGAACTCAGTATATCCCTGCTGAATATCTTGTTTTATGAAATTTTATCAACTAATTTCCTCCAAGTTCACTATTTGCTTACTGAAAATTAATGTAACTGAAAGTCACTTACCGCCTGTTGCCTCATAGCAGCATTAAGCTTTTAAACTGATAAGGAATCATTTCAGGGAGACTAACACAATTCTGCCTCCAGTTCCTTAAATGCAAACTGTTAAGAATGATTATTAATGTTTGAATTTAACTACCAGCTATTGAGTTCAAAGGCATTCCATTCAGTTAAGAGCAAGGTATTTCAGCAGCCTCATCTTCAGCACATCATCTCCAGTACCTCCAGTGCCTTTCTTGTTTAATCTGATTCCCAGGCTGTGTTCCTATCACGGGTAATGTCCTGCTGTAAGATTATGTGAGGCAGCCTTCCAAAATTCAAGTCCACTTCGGACAGAGTGTTTTCCACATTTCAAGCACAGGGCCAACCACAATCAAAATTCAGAGGATATAGCCTTGTATTTTTTATTATCATTCAATGACTCTTTTCCCAGCACTCCTCTGGGGGCTCTGCTGTATCTTTTGCCAGCTCCTATTCAGAGGGTCTCAGTCCTTTAACTTGCAATACTAATATTACTTTCCGCTGTGTATAGTGCATGGTTGGGTCAGAAGATCTGCAATATAAATTCTAATTTCTCAACTAATCACCGTGTTTATACATAGGAAAACTTCTTTCTCCAGAGAGTACTCAGCTAACCTTTAGGGTGTGATTGTGCTTCAGTATCAAAAGCAGTGTGATTTCATGGGTTGTTTCAACAAGAGACCTGATTAGAACCAATTTGCTCCAAGGTAGCCAAAGGTTTACGGTTGCCATTGCAACCAAGAACTGTCTGAGCTATGACTCCTGACCAGAGCTGACCTCTTCTTTTAATTTCCTGTCAGAGCTGAGGTGGGGGTATAGAATAAGATCTGAGTGTGTTAAAATGTACCCAGGATTTGTTTCAATCAGGTAGTGTAAGGTAACACACACAGAAACAATTGCCTTTGAAAGAAGAGCTTATTACATATAGTTCCCAAGAGGAGGGAACATGCCATTCTACGTGGGGCCACATGGGTTAATACCAGGGTCACACAGTAGGCAGAAAGACCGGGGAAAGTATGGCCCAGAGCCTTTGGTTAACATTAAATTTATTGAGGTGACATTGGTTAATAACATTATATAGGTTTGAATGAGCTTAGGTTTGGATGGGTTCATAATTTCAGTGGTCTGTGGGCTATTTAGTTAAGGTGATTTAGGGCAGGGGAAATATTGGCTTCTTGGTGTGTGAGAGTTAGATAAAGGAGGTAGTTGCTGATAAGGCTTTTGGACTGGTTGGTTTGCATATAAAAGACTTTCAGACAAATTGTTCACTGTCTAGGAATTAGCTAGTCCCAGGAGGAGCAGGCTCTCCAGCATCAGCAAGACCCCAAGATGTCCAAGTATCAGAAAATGTAGAAAATTAAAAAACAAAATAAAACATGATTAATACACGAATTATGTAAGAACCAGGGCCAGCCTGTGCACATAAATCACATCTGTCCTTGGTTATGGCTGTACTTTGTTAAAGTCCTTCCGATTTGCCTGACCATTCAACACCCACCCTACACAACCTCGTTCTGCACCAGACCCCTTTCACTAAGAGCTTCTGCTCTCACCCAGCTTAAAGCTTACCATGTCTGTGGAAATTTTTCCAAAGTGATGTGACCTGGAAAGCAACTGGTCATATATAAAGGCAACTTTGCTGATTTTCTTCATATTCACACCAGTTGTACTAGACAGAGATAAATGTGAACAAAATATTATGTTTGCCTCATCAGCCAATGGTGAACATGAGGAAACACTCTACCACAGGGATGTGGAATGGAATGGAGTGGTAATATTCATTCCTCTCCCTCAGTCCTGTATTCAATCACTAAGTCACTAAGTCACCAACATTTTGACTCATAAATACATTTTTAAATCTCTTTCCTATTCCCCATTGTACCTTTTTTTTTAAAGATTTTATTTTATTGTTTTTAACAGAGATGGAGAGAGACAGAGAGAAGGAGGAGGGCCCAGAGCAGTCTCCATAGTTGAACTTCATCAATTTTTGACATGGTTTCATTCCAAACAGGTGGGTGGGGGCCACAGAGGGTGGGAACTGGGCTGGAGACTTCCCACAGGGGAGGCCCACCCCCTCAAGCCAGAGGCTGACCCAGGGGGGCAAGAACCAAACTGGGGGCCTCTGCATGGGAAGCACACCCCAGTTCAGCATATGGGTCCACACAGGCTGGGGATAGGACTTGATCCCTGGTCTCCGGCGCTGCAAAGCAAGTGCTCAACCCACTGAGCCATTCTGGCTTCCCCACATTGTACCTGTTAACCCAACCCTAGGCCAGGTCTTCATTATCTCTCACCTAGATTAGTGCATTAACCTATAAGTAATCTTTCTGCCTCTGGTTTTGTCTTCCTCGAATTCACTCTCCATGTGGCTGAAGAAATTGTTCAAAATGTAAATCTAGGTATGATATCTATGGCTAAATTCCTACAATGGCTCCCTGTCTGCAGCAGTAGTTCTCAGACTTTTCCATTTAGAGACCAGGATAATATTGTTTTTAATGTTAGTAATGTACACAAACATACCAAATCATATTTTGCTAAAGAAAAATTATTTTAAAAATTACCTATCTTTTATTAAAATCTATTTATAAAAGAAAAAATAATTTAAAACCACACACACAATATAATCTAAGAAAAATGGACTACCTCTTGCACTGAATAAATTTAATTTTGTGGGGAAACTCTCTACACATCCCCAGGGTGGTGGAAATTTTGGCTCCAGTCTATAGAGTCTAGCATGGTATACAAGGCTTCTCAAGCTGTCCACTGGCTGCTGCTCTAGCCTTGTTGTTTCCAGCCTAAGTTCCAGCAGCAATTCATTGCTCATGACTTATTCCCCACCACAAATACTGAGATATTTCTCACCTTCCTCTTTGCTTAAGCTGCCTTTGTAAATTGTACTTAGATGAACTCTTGCCTCCCACTGCCGTGTCATTCTTTGCTTGGTTAACCTTACGTGTCCTGTAGCCTTCAGTAAGAGTCCCCATCCTCAGAAACACTTTCTTACTCTTTATATGATCATACTTGTGTCCTCATTTCTACAGATGAGTTTAAGTAATTCAGTAAAATTATTCCTAGCATATTTGCTCATATGTACATCGTGCCTAGCATAATTATCTGCCTTTTCACCTCTTTCTTCTACTAGATGAGAGTGCTATATGCCAGTATGTCAGTGATGGTGTAATTTTGTTTTTACGTTGATAGCATTTTGCACAGTGACTCTTGGCATAACATGGACATTAAAAAATGTTTACTGACTGAAAAAAAGTAAATGAATAGATAGCTACATTTCAAAGGAATACAAGACCTAACAATTAAGTTCACAAACTCATCCTAAATGATGTGCTACATATCTCATTGCTGAATATCACAGTGGTCATCTTTAAGAACTCCCTTTGGGAAGCTATGCACTGATGCCAGTGCCTAGTCCACACTTCAAAGCAATTTTGGAGCTCTTTTCCTGGAATGACCATTAGTGCTACTGGCATATGACACTTGATGTTCTGAATATCATCAAAATGTCTTTCTATCAATAGTTCTTTTATCTTTGGGTAAAGAAAAAAGTCATTGGGGGCCAGATGAAGTGAGTAGGGAGGGTGTTTCAATACAGTTATTTTTATTACTTGCTAAAAACTCTCTCACAGACAGTGCCATGTGAGCTGGTGCATTGTTGTGTTGCAAGAGCCATGAGTTCTTGGCAAAAAGATCAGGTCATTTTCCTCTAACCTGTTCATGCAGCCTTTTAAGCACTTCCAAATAATAAACTTGGTTGACAGTCCAGTTGGTACAAATTCATAATGAACAATCCCTCTGATATCAAAAAGGGTTAGCAACATCGTTTTGACTCTCAATTTGGAGTCATTCCACACAGGTGGATGTGGGGCCACACAGGGTGGGAACTGGGCTGGGGGCCTCCCACATGGGAAGCATGCCCAGGGTGGAAACCAAACTGGGGGCCTCTCACAAGAAAAGCACATTCCAGTTCAGCAATATGGGTCTGCACAGGCCAGGGTCGGGACCAGGACTCAATCCTTCGACCCTGAGGACACAAAGTGAGTGCTTAACCCACTGAGCCATCCCTGCATTCCCATCATTAGTTTTGACATAATTTCATTCCACATGGGTGAATGTGGGGCCACGAAGGGCAGGAACCAAACTGGGGGCCTCCCACATGGGAGGAGGCACCGCAGTTTGATGGGAGCTGGTTGTTTGCCTGAACTGAGAGGTTTTGGGGGGCCTCGATGGCAAAGCCTCGGTCCCTTTGACCTCTCAGGGACGGCAGACCTGGGGTCTCGATGGCAGGGCCTCAGCCCCCCCCCCTTTCATCTCCCTCAGGGGACAGCTGGATGATTAGACATAGAAAAATGTATACATGTAGCTTCGCATGAAGGTCAGACAGCTGGCACCAGGTGTTAGATCACAGGCTGTGGGATGAAAGGAATACATGGGAGAGGGCCTGCATGTTTCTGATAACGGACTGCCTGCACTGTACTTCAGTTAATGAGTAGTTTCTGATGTAGTTGAAAAACTCCATCTTTGTCTTTCCTTGCTCCTTGTAATGATATGAGCCTTGGCTATATAAATGATTGAATAAAGCTATTCGGGGCTGTCCTAATGAGGGCAGTCGGCCGGCAAGTGTGTCAGTCTTCAATTCCCACCACTCGAACTCAGGGATTCCGTTCAGCCATGCTGGCTCCTGGTTACAGCAGTTCAGCATGTGTGTTTTGCATGGGCCAGGGCCAGGATTCGATCCCCGGACCTAGTGGTTGCAAGGCAAGCACTAAACCTGTTGAGCTATCCCGGCATCCCTGGTGGGCATACTCTTGATTCTGCCTCAGAGCTCCAACGTAAAACTGAGGATCTCCAACCTTGTAGACTGTCAGAGTGAGCAAACTGCACCTAATGAGTATTAAACCTCAATTTTTCCAGCTCTCACAAATATGAGGGCATACACGAAGAAATGGCGGAAAGTGAGAGCTCTGTAACCAGATTGCTTGAGTTTTAAGCCTGCACCCTTCACTTACTGGCCAAGTGCCCTTGGACAATATACTTAAATTGCATCTTCCTCAAAAACCTTATCTGATCAATGAGGACAAATTAGTATACAATTTGTGAGGTTGCTGTGAGGACTAAACGACATTAACGATGACAGAGAGGACATTTGGAAGCTCACATCTGGCCTCTCCATTCTCTGCCTTAGGCATGTATGCTTTTACAGCTTTCACTCTGTCATAAACCATAACACTGAGTATAGGAGCTCTTCTGAGTTCTGTGAGTCCTTTTAGCTAATTATTGAACCTGAGAATGGTTTGGGGTATCCCCAGGCATAGTACAACCATTCTCTTCATTTATTTTGCTTTTTTATTAATTTTGTTGGGAAAACTTGGTTAATAACATTATATAAAATTCAGGTGTACAACTTTGTAATATAACATCTGCACGCCATATTGTGTGCTTACCACCTAAAACCTAATCTTCTTCTGTCCCCACATATATGATCACCTTTACCCTCTTCATCTTCTCCCTCCCCTGTCCCCTGTAGTAACACCCATTCTGTTGTCTATATCTATGAGTTTGGTTTTGTTTGCTTGTTTTGTTTGCTCATTTGTTGCTTTTTGTTTCACATCCCACATATAAGTAAAATCATAATCTCCTTGTCATTTTCCACCTGACATTTTTCACTTAGCATAATACTCTCAAGATCCATCCATGTTGTTTCAAATGCCAATATTTAATCTTTTTATGGCTGGGAAGTATTCTGTTGTATACAAGGGCTGTCCAGAAAAAATACAGCCATAAATGCCTCTATTTTTCATATTACATGAATGAATACTTTCCAGACAGCCCGCATATATGTATCTGATCTTTATCTAATTATCCTTCAAAAGACACTTAAGTTGTTTCCATGTCTTGTTTCCATGCTGCAATGAACATAGGGATACATATATCTTTACGAATGTTTTCAATTGTTATAGGTAGATACTCAGAAGAAGGATTGCTGGGTTGTATGATAATTCTGTTCTTATTTGTTTGGGGAACCTCCATACTGTTTTTCATAGTGGCTGCAGCATTTTACATTCTTACCAGCGGTGTGCAGGGATTTCTTTACTCCACATCTTCTCCAACACTTGTTATTCCCTGTCTTATTGATAATAGCCATTCTAACACGTGAGAGGTAAGATTTCATTGTGGTTTGGATTTGCATTTCCCTTATAAGTGGTGATGTTGAGCATGTGTTCATGTATATTATGACCAGTCTCAATTGTTTGTTGTCATCTCAGTACTACTGCTTCTTTGCTACACAGAGGAGATAGGAAGAGTAAAATTTCCCAAAATTACATTTCTCATTTGACGCTAAGGATTTGCCAAGGAAAGGCATTCTCATGAGACTTGGAAGACAGAAGAGAAAAAAGAAACCATTATTTGCCAGAAGTAGTTGCAGTCAGATGCACAAACCAGGGATCAGCAAACTTTTTATGTGAAGGAGTAGATAGTAAGTAAATATTTTAGTCTTTTGTGTGTCCTCTTTTAGTCTCTGTCACAACTGCTAAACTCTGCCATGTAGTACAAAAGCAGTCATAAACAATATATTAACAAGTGAGTATGGCTGTGTTCTAATAAACCTTTATTTGTGGACACTGAAATTTGAATTCCATGAAATCATCATATCACAAAATATTATTCTGCTTTTTCCCAACCATTTAAAAGTGTAAATCTGGGACGCCAGGATAGCTCAGAGGTTGAAAAATTGCTTCACAATAGCGAGATCCAGGGTTTGATTCCAGGCCGCAGCCCATGCAAACCCAAATGCTAAACCGTGGTGCAACTGGTAACTGCTAAGACAGCTCGTCAGTGAAGGCTCTCAGCTCCCAAGCAGAACACCCCTGGTTTGGTTCTGGCTCTGCATGACCCTACATCTACCTGGGGGGTGAAACCATGTCACAACTAATGATGTACAACAATAGAGACTGCTCTTCACACACACACACACACACACACACACACACACACACACCTCTCTCCTCTCAAACAATAAGATAAATCTTTTAAAAGTGTAAATCTATTCTTAGCTCACACACTGTACAAAAAAGGGTGGCAGAGTTTCTCCATGGGCCACAGTTCGCCAACCCCTCATACAGATGCAGCAGATATAAGATTCACAGTGGCATCTACATGAGCTCTTGAGATCCACCCACTTCAGTGTTTCCATGTAAGACTCTAAGAAATGGCCTCTCTGATGCTGGTCCCCTAGCCTTTCCAATGGCTTGTAGGTCTTTAATTCTTTCTATTAAAACCCTTCATGTTTGGAATATACAGAATGACTGCTTCTTTAATGACCAAACTGTTGCTTTTAGACAGTTAGTAGTGGCAGCAGTTTTAGGAAAACAGACCTTCAATGAAGAAAATTTGGGATTCGTTGTATGATTCAGATAAAGTTAAAGAAATTAATAACCTATTGCTAGTGAAAATTGAGACTTTTGGGTGTTCAACATGCAGTGGCAAAATAATTCCTTAAATTCCCACTTCTAGTTGCCTGGAAATTAAAAGACTATCTGACTATTGCAGTGGAATATTCTAGTAGAAAGTTTGACAAAGACTATGGAGTTGACTGGACACAATACTGCAGCTTACAGAAGGTAAGCCTTTAAATTCTCAACCGCAGTCAGAGAACCAAAAAGCCTTTAAGACAGTCCTGAGACCTTTTTATTTCTTGTAACTGCATAATATCACTTACATGTGGAATTTTTTTTAAGTCAAATTATTAGAAACAGAGTAGTACCAGAGGCTGAGGAATGGGGGAAATAGGAAGAGGTTGCTAAAAGGGTACAAACTTTCAGTTATAAGGTGAATAACTTTCAGTTATAAGGTGAATAACTTTCAGTTATAAGATATGACGTAAAACATGTTGGCTAGAGTAGATAACACTGTATTGTATAATTGAAATTTTCTCAGACAGTAAAACTTAGCTTTTCTCACACACACAAAAAAGGGTAAATATATGAGGTGATAGCTGTGTTAGTTAAGTGAATTGTGGGAATCCTTTCACAATGTATACTTATACCCAACACCACAATGTACACTTTAAATACCTTACAGTTTTAAAGGGGGAAAAGTATCTTGTAATTTTATATGTCAGTTATATCTCAATAAACCTGCAAAATAAAATACAGATTTTCTTGTGAAACTGGAACACCTTTAAAAGGTTCATTTCTCTCTGACTGACCTCTGCTCACCTTCAGCCTCATTTTGTGCCACTGTTTCCTCATTCATAATCACCCTCCTGCTGTGTTCCAGACACAGACAGAGACCTGGGACTTAACCTGAGGAAATTTAGATAGCTTTAAGGCTAGTGACCTGGCCAGACAGGAAACACTGAGAAGAGACAGGCAATAAATAGATTAATTTGATTCAATCAAGTGGTAAAGTAACCTGGGTTGGGATTTGCAGACTCAAATCAGACAGATGAATTAGATAATGTTCATTGTGAATCTGGAATGTGTGTATTGAGAGAACACACTATCTGGAGAGCACAGAATTGAAAGAAAAATAATTTCATATTAGCTAGTGGCAAGAAGAGAATCAAACCTAAAAGTAAGCTTAATTCTCTAACCTACAAGCAGCCTCAGTGTGTTGGGATTTTTTTAACCTCAGTTTGCTTGGAAGGACAACCTCCATACTCTTGGAATAGTAAAATTGTTTTCCCGATAGGCACAGGGCCTCCACATGCAGTTGTGCAGCGTGCACCACCCAACTCCAGGGTCGACCTCTTACATAGTGGTTGATATGAATGTTGCCCCAGAGTTGTTCAGGAACCACGGGTAGCAGTCTTTATAAGTATCTTTTGCCTCCAGGAACAATATGAATACATTTATGTTAAGTTCATAAATAGGGGAAGCCGAGATGGTTCAGTGGGTTGAGCTCTCGCATTGCAGCCATAGGGTCTGAGGATCAAGTCTCAGTCCTGGCCCTGGCCCTGGCCCTTGTCGACCCCTATGGTGAACTGGGGTGTGGTTCCCATGTGGGAGGGCCCTGGCTCTTGGGGGTGTGCCTCCCATGCAGAGGCCCCCCAGCGCGGTCCCTGCCCTGTACGGCCCTGTGCCCACCTGTGGAATGAAACCATGTTGAAAAACTAACGATGTACAACTATGGAGACTGCTCTGGGCCCTCCCCATTCTCTCTGTCTCTTTCTCTCTCTTGCTGTCAAAAACAATAAAATAAATCTTTTTTTTTTTTTTTAAGTTCATGAATAAGTATTTGTAATCAGTTGTTCAGTCTTGGTATAGTCACTATTTAAAATATTTGTAATATTAACAAGAATTTGGCTCTTTTGACTCAAACTTAGAAAAATCTGACTACAATTTTAATAAAGAGATTATTTAAAAGTGGTAAATAGTCATCTAAAGCTACTGTTAGTGCCAACTACCTCTTTTGGCCCAAAGAACATGAAGAGGGAGCTCATAATCAGGACCCAGAGGCAGACAGGGCTGTATGGTATTATGACCTCAATCATCGCGTTACTTCCTCCTGACTTCCATTCCATCAGCCCTCTCTAAGACTGTAAAGCACCTTATTTCCTGTGTTACATCTCTTTCTGCTTAAAATATGTACATTGGCTACTGTTTCCTGCACTAAACCTGACCTGGCACAGACACTCAAAGCAGTTGCAGAAAATAGACCCACAAGGACAGACATGCAGAACTGATTATCTGATTTGGTTGGAATGAAGACAGGGATTATCTGGAGACTATGAGAAATGAAACATTTGTAGTTCACACATTAGCAAAATGATTGCTTAAATTATTATCACCTGTGGTTTCTTAGAATGGAATACCTGTTGCAGGTGTGGCTTTACCAGACTACCCGGTAGTTAACGTGAGAATGGGTAATGTGACTGTCTTGAAGAACGTAGAAAGGGATTTTTTAAGTTTCATTTTAAAACATGGCCAGAAAATCAGGAATCTCCTTTGACTGGTCTGAACAAATCTCTGATATTTTAAACCATAGGGCTCATGTACTTTAAAATTGATCAGAATACAATCCTGAAGAGTACAGAATTTCCATTTAATTCAGAGGCTCCGCAGGCTCTTTAAGTGAAAGGCTGGATATTGATTGGGAAGACTGGACCTTAAGAACTGGAACAGGGGGGGGGAAGCCGGGATGGCTCAGTGGGTTAAGCGCTCACTTTGCAGCCCCAGGGACCAAGGATCGAATCCCGGCCCTGGCCCGTGTGGACCCATATGCTGAACTGGGGAGTGCCTCCAGTTCAGTTCTCACCGGGTGAGACCCCGGCCCAGTTCCTGCCCTGTGCAGCCCCGTGCCCACCTGTGGAATTTAACTATGTGGAAAAACCAATGATGTACAACTATGGAGACTGTTCTGGGCCAGCCTCCTTCTCTCTGTCTCTGACTCTCTCTTCTCTCTCTCAAAAACAATAAATAAATCTTAAAAAAAAAAAAAAAAGAACTGGAACAGGATCACTGGATGGTATTAAATGACTCTGAACTCCTCAAACTTATTAAGTCTTCTTTAGCAGTTGCATTAGCTATCAGTTGCTGCATAACAAATTACCCCCAAAGTTAGGGGCTTAAAATAACAAGTGCTTGTTATCTCCTGGCTTCTGAAGGTCAGGACACAGCATAGCTGTGTGCTTCTGACTCCGCATTTCTCACAGGCTGCAGTCAACCTGTACCTGGGGCTGCAGTCCTCTCAAGTTTTGCCTGGTGAAGCATTCACTTCTACACTCACTTACATGGCTCAGGTTCTCACTAATGGCCACAGACATGGACCTCCTGCCACATGGGCCTCTCCAAAAGTCAGCTCACAGCATGGCAGCTGGCTTCCCTCAGAGCAGGTGAACAAAAGTGAGGAAGGAAGCCCATTCTACAAACCATAATCTCTTTGTATCCTATCTCAGAAGTGACACTGCATCACTTTTTCTATATTTTATGGTTAAGTGAGTCACTGCATGCAGCCCACACACAAGCAGAGAGGACTACACAGGGTATGGATAGTAAGAGGGAAAACACTGGGGCCACTTTCAAGGCTGCCTACGGTAGCAAAGGAAATCTCCCTTCTCGTGGCTGCAGTTACTCCTGTCTTGCTTGACTCTGTAAGGACCTCACTTGAATTAGTTACAAGTTAGTTTTCCATAGAGAGAGCTCTCATGCCCCTTTCCTTTTGCCCTCTTATGTTCCCCAACAACAGCTCCTGAGAGCTGGCTGTGCACATCTCTTCCCAATTTTAGGTACAGAGACCTCAGATTGGTAGTTTGAAAACAGCCATGGTGAATGTTTACACTATGGGACTGACAGATGGTACAAATTAGGTTTTTCAGAGAGCTGATTTACTAGCACACTACTGGCCTCAGACCTATAAATAAAGTCAGATTTCAGTATGCCTTAAAGGGAGAAGTACAGAGTCTGATGCTGGTAGATAAGGCCAAACTAATTGTGATACCGTGCAGAAACCACATTTATGTGTGAGAATGAATTCTAAGGCTGCTGAAGGCCTTAGATCAAGCCAAGTGTTCCTGTGTGATTGCACTGGCTGGGCGTCTGGGCTGGGTGTACCTGATTGAGCAGTTAGGAGTGGTTAGAAGAGACTGTGTAGTTGGTTCATTGAAAACTACCGGTATACTCGATGCAGCCCTAAACCAATGTGGAAACTTTATGGATAAAATAACCCAAAGAATAAGGAATGGAAGGTGAATATGTAGATTAGAAGATAGTTCAAAGACAATCATACCAAAAATACAGGCAAGAATAAGCTGAAATACCTAGGTATGCAAACTTGGGTGCTAAAACCCTAAAGAAAAACAAGGAAGTAATTACTATAAAAATCATTGCAGTGGTTGTTTTCATGAGGAGGCAAGGATCTATGATTGAAAGGAGGCTCATGGAAGAACGAGCTGAATGGATGATAAGGAAGTGATGTCTTGACCTGAAGTCTTGGTTACAAGGGCGTTCACTCTATAATACATAATCAATTAAGCTATACACATGTGTCATATACATTCTGTGTCATTTTGGCATTTGTGTCTTATTTTGTAATTTTAAAAAGTTAGTAATGTAGATATGTGATTGACATGGAGAGTCATTCATGCATTTAATAACTATATACTGATCACTCTCTCTGAGCTAGACACAATAGTAGAATGGGACTAATTCTCTGACTTCATAGATTTTACTTTCTAGGGGAGAGACAATAAACAGGTAAACATATTGATATAACATGAGGATAAGTGCTATGAAGCATGAACAAAGGCTGAAGAATGATGGAGGCTAATACTATGATAAGATTGTGAAGGGAGGCCTTTCTGAGTAGCATTTGAGCAAAGACCTGAATGAAGAAAGGGAGGGGCTATCAGAGAGATGGAAGAATATCTCTGGCAACCAGAACAGCAAGGCCCTGAGTGAGGGTGTGTTGATAGTGTTCAAGGAGCAGCAGGGCTACCAGAGTAGTCAGGGAAGAGTAAATGAGTGGAAAGTAGAGGTGAGGTTGAGGAATTTCCTGAGGCCAGATCTTAAATGGCCCAAGGCCAACCTGTGAGTACTAGATGCAGGTTTCAAAGCAGTACAAATTCTTTTTTTTTTTTTTCTGATACAGTACAAATCCATTTTAAAATACATATTTATTTATATAAAACAAAATTAAAAAAAAATATTATCTCAACTTCATTATCACCTTTCCCCCTTCTTCTAATAAACTGACAGAACAGTGGCACTAACAAAGCACAAGCTATTATACACAAAAATGATTACTACATTCTAGGTTATCAATAGTGTCTAATAAAATACCCCCAAAAACCTCCAAGCTACTTTTAACCATACACTTTCTATCTACTCCCTAAATAAAGTGCTTTTGAACATCAATTTTTTTAAAGCTAACTCCACTAGAAAAATATATATGTTGAGACTAGTTCATTTCTCTTATCTATACATTCAATAAAAACATATGTAAATTATAGCATATAAAATTTGGAATAAAATTTAGGAGGAATATCTTGATGAAATATGGTATGAAATCATAAAAAAAGAAATTACCAAAGCAGCTTTTGTAATCATTTCATCTGTCAAATTTTCAGAATAAAATAGATGCCTTGTTACATATGGACATAACGCAGTTTAGCCATATCACAATTGTCAGCTTTTCTTTGGTGCTTTCAAAGATTAGAAGTGAGAGCTATCGATCACCTTCCTCGCAACCTTGCTACCAGGTATACTCATACTATAATGAAAGGAAAACTTGAACTAAATTCTACTCTACATACAAACATTAATTGCCAGATCCTTATGTCCTGTTCACACAAGAGCTAAAATACCTGTACCATATTTCTAGTCAGTCACATATGTCAAATATCACTAATTATACAAGGAAACATTGTTTCAGATATCGCTTATGTTAATTAACACAAACTATTGCAGATTTAAACAGCAATATTTGAAATACTGCAGTCAGTTCTTTCTTTAGTGTGGATTTATGAGTAGTCTTTTCAATATTAATTAACCATTCATAGAGTGTGGATTTCTGATTAGAATATGTCAAATGTTCTAATCATTCCTAGGATGTAGATTAAAGTGGCGCACACTTTTACATTACTATGACTTCAACGCTGAAACAATTTTAAATGAATTACCACTGATTTAACAGAGCTCAGCCCAGTCTGATTTAGCTAAAAGCCTTCTTGGAAAAAGGAAAGTTGACTAGTTGGCATTTTGTGGTCTTCCTCTTCTTGACCGGTGATTCCTGACCTTCTTACAATATACATGTGGATAGGTTGCACAGAGAACTTTACATTGTCATATGATGCAGCCTGGTAAAAACAGCAGTTTTAAGTTTGGCCATCAGAGGTCAGTAAATCCCTGCATATTCAATATTTTCCATTTGAAATCTTTTTTTGTAACAAAGGGCATTATAACTTAATTTATATATTTATCTAAAGAAGTGAAATAGGGGGAGCTGGGATGGCTCAGTGGGTTAAGTGCTCACTTTGTCAGCACTGGGGACCGAGGATCGAATCCTGGCCCTGGCCCATGTGGACCTATATGCTGAACTGGGGAATGTCCCTAGTTCAGTTCTCACTGGGGTGAGACCCCGGCCCATTTCCTGCCCTGTGCAGCCCCACGCCCACCTGTGGAATGAAACTATGTGGAAAAACCAATGATGTGCAACTATGGAGACTGTTCTGGGCCCTCCCCCTTCTCTTTGTCTCTCTCTCTCTCTCTCTCCTCTGTCAAAAACAATAATAAATAAATCTTTAAAAAAAGAAGTAAAATAAATAGCCATTCTTCAAAGAAACCTAAAGAATGCTTGAGCCATGTGCAGAAGACTCTTTCCCCACTTTGACTCTCATCTTACATATGAGATCTGACAATTAAGTTCACGACCTCGTCCTAGAAAAAGTGCTACCTACCTCATTGCTGAATATCACTACAGTCAGCTTTGAAGTACTCCCCTTGGGAAGCTTGTGCACCAACGCTAGCGCCTAGTCCACCCTTCAAAGCAATTTTGGAACTCTTTATCTGAGATGGCCATCAGACCCATCATCATATTATCCTTGCTGTCCTGAAGGCCAGCAAAATGTCTTAATTTCAACATTTTCTTTATCTTTGGATAAAGGAAAAAGTCACTGGGGGCCAGATCAGGTGAGTAGGGAGGGTGTTCCAATACAGTTATTTGTTTACTAGCTAAAACTCCCTCACAGACAGTGCTGTGTGAGCTGGTGCATTGATGTGAGGCAAAACACATGAGTTGTTGGTGAAAAGTTCAGATCGTTTTTGTCTAACTTTTCAGTCTTTTTAGCACTTCCATATAGTTAACTTGGTGGGCTGTTTGTCCAGTTGGTACAAATTCATAATGATATTTTTTAGAAAATGGTTAGCAACATCATTTTGACTCTTGATTTGGACTGACCATACTTTTTTGGTCATGGAGAATTGGCTGACTTCCATTGTATACTTTGACACTTTGTTTCAGGGTTATATTGGTTCACTCATGTTTCATCACCAATGATAACATGGTCCAAAACATTGTCTTGGCTCTCCAAAGGTCTTGGCAAACTCAAGCTCCAACGTTCTTGCAATGGCACACAAAAACATGCAACAACAATAATGAATGCCACTCAGCAAGACACGGCCACACATCAACACGAACACAGCTGTGAGACACTGATATACCAAGGTTACCAAGTTGTTTCTACAGTGCTGCCAATGCAAGTGCACAGTGGCAAGTTTGCGAAATTAATTGTCAAAACTCATATAGCTTAAAATTAAAGATTCTACATAAATTCTAATAAAGTAAGCCTGGGTTTAAAACAAGAATTCAATCAATATCATTTATTTCAGTTTGCAGCAAAAAAGGAAAGAAAGAAAAAGAAAAATTCAAACTAAAGCTTTTAAAAGAAGATACATTTCTAAGATGAAATATAATTCCTGTCACTTATATACATTACATTAAGTTCTCAACTTCTAATTATTTTAACTTACAATGATCTTTGAGTGATGTAGGTAGGTATTATTATCTCAGATTTATAGACTAGGAAAGTAACACACAGCAGTTTTTAATGAGTCTAAGGCCTGAAATTTAGTTTATAACCCATAGCTCTCAATGTATTTACATTCTCTAGGCTCTATCACAAACTACCTTATGCCTTTATTACACCACACACACACTTATTTACCGTATGTCTTTCTCTCCAATGACAGTGACACTATAAGCTCCTTAGGGGCAGGAATCCAGTTCCTTCTCTGTCAGCCCACAATGACTGGAATATAGTTAATTAAGAAATTGAATTTGTTAACTAACTAAATTGAATTTTATGGTGTACTTGGCTTCCCACACTCTGCAGGACACACACACATAATGAAAATATCTAGTATTGATTTGCATGTTTTTCTAATGCACACTATTATTTTGAGCATTTTGGTTATCTATTGATGCGTAACAAACCCACAGAAACTTCTGACTCCATCAGAAAGAACAATATTAGAATAGTAGGGGTACTAGAAAGAAGCGAGATGAAATTTTCTCAGAGTCTACTAAAACAAATAGTGGATGAAAATTTCCCTAACCCGTGGAAGGAATTACAGCCCCAAATCCAAGAGGAAAGCAGAAGCCCTAACTTCCTAGACCCTAGCAGATCTTCTCCAAGGCACATTGTTCTGAAGATGACAAAAACCAATGACAAAGAAAAAATCCTCAAGGCTGCCAGGGAAAAACAAAACATAACTTTCAAAGGAAAACCTATCAGGCTGTCACCAGACTTCAAGGCAGAAACTCTGCAAGCCAGGAGGGAGTGGAGCCCAATCTTCAAAATATTAAAAGAGAGAAATTTCCAGCCAAGAATTAACTGTCCAGCAAAATTAACCTTTAGATATGAAGGAGGAATTAAGGCCTTTACAGATATACAGAAGCTGAGGAAATTCTCCAGCTCAAAAATGGGACTCCAAGAAATACTAAAGGAGGCTATCCGACCTGAGTTCAGAAATCACAATAAATGGAGAAAAGTTGGGACAACAAAAAAATAAAAAGGAAAGAAGAAATGGATACAGGACATCCTCATATATCAATCATCACCCTGAATGTAAATGGACTGAACTCACCAATAAAGAAGCACAGGGTAGCAGACTGGATTAAAAAACAAAATCCAACCATATGCAGCCTACAAGAGACACACCTCAGCCACAGGGACAAACATAGACTCAGGGTAAAAGGATGGAAAACAATACTCCAGGCAAATGGCAGTCAGAGAAAAGCTGGAGTGGCCATACTGATTTCTGATGAAAAAGACATCAGGATTAAAAAAATAATAAGACATAAAGATGGTCATTACATCTTGATAAAAGGGACAATACAACA